>JAVYIG010013077.1:0-49398 GCA_035222895.1 Strongylocentrotus droebachiensis | reverse complement strand
GTTTAACTGTAGAACTAGAAAGCAAGATGCGCTGGAATATGGAATGGTTTCTGTCACTGCTCACAGTGGTAAGTTAAACTCTTTTTATAGGTCCTCATGATCAAGTCTTTCATCTGAAATGCCCAACTGCCTTTGTAATGTAGCTTTGGTCGTTATTGTTTCTCCGGTCCCACCCATTAGAATCGATGTGCTCAAACTTGTATTTTCCAAATGATGTTGATAACTTGATTTGCGTAGGCTATATGGACAAGCTTGTGGATTTGTTGTTGTTTTATGCACCATCATCCATGGTTCAATAAATTTATGTACTTTTTAAAGTAGAGTTTAGAAAAAGATAGTGTAGATCTAGGGTCTATCATTTTTGCTGAAATTTGTACAACAAACTGTCGTCATTAAAGTCATTTTCAATTTCACTGATTAGGTTCAGCAAAGCATAGAGAGTCAATGATAATGCGTATTGACCTCTAGCACTGCATACACACACCTAACACCACACAATATCGCATAGACTCTACACAATCATGTCGATGTAGCTGTAAGCAAAGTTTGACACTAGATCTAGACTAGAATCTAGACTTACAATTTGAATTTTTAAATTATTCTTTTTAACATCAGTAGATCTAAGTTAAAAAAAATGTATTTTACTGCTATTTAGGTGTCATCAATTGTCACTAAAGTACCGATTTTGAGTGAAATCAGTTGAGTTTTGTACAGTGGTGTTTGAAATGTTGAGAATCAAAAGCACAGCTTTTACTACACAACCAGGATAGTGATGCTCCTCATGTGTGGGTTCTAGTAAAAAAAAAAAAAAAAAATAATAATAATAATAACACATTCAAAGATCTTGATTCAATTGTAAAATTATAAAATTGTTGATGATGATGAGGAGAAGGAGGAGGAGGATGACGTTGATGGTGGTGGTGATGATGATGATGATGATGATGATGATGATAAACGATGCATTTTGCAACACTTCTGGCATGGCTTTTTTCACCAATCGCTTGCATCAATTTTATGACCAGTCGACTCTGGCCAGTCTGGGAATCAATTATTTTTTTGATTTTCAGATTTTATACCTCCTGCTTAATTGTGTTGTTTTAATGTGAATCAATGACAATTGCCAATGCCAGTACACAAAATATTCAAAGCCCAATTATGTGTGTTAAAAAGTGAAACCTTGATTATTGTGATGTCATAAAAAATGTTGATGGGCTTTAATCAAAAGGTTTAAGTTGTCAACAAAAGTACTAAAGTCTGCTTTGTTAACTTTTTTCCCTCAATTATTAGCTTTAGTTTCTTGTATGTATCTTATTACAATACTGCATAGTTATTTATAGTTTTGTAAAGTTCTTCTTTAAGTTTAGTTGTGTTTACTGAGATAGTGACATACATACTTTACAGGGATACATGTAGGTGAAAATTATAGTTTACATGTGTGTGTAGGCATAATCTGCTATGTGGGAGTGAAACAAATATACAAGAATTTACCCTCATTTTCTGTTCCACATGTTTTGCCTGATGGAAATATTTTTGCTTCATTATAAGGTTACACTTGGTCAGCTTGTAAGATGTGAAGAGAACAGATGCTCTAGAAGCCGGTCAAGGGTGGCACGGTCAATTCTTGATAAGGTAAATATTTCTTCAGATTTCTGACTTGGCATGTCGATTTAACCACATGTTTGTATCCAGTTTTGCAATTTCTTCTTGCAGTCTTCATTTCCATAACATAATTTATTGATTTTTCATGTTTTTTCAAATTCAAAAGTTAAATCACATATTTTTGAAGTAGTTACTTTTCATTCTTAAATAAGAATAGGAAATGCTAAATGTAGTATTTTATTTGCCTTGAAAATGATAGTTTTTACTTTTTGTTATTATTCTTATTATTATGAGTGGTCAGTTCAACTTTGGTTGCCATTTTTGATTTGCTTTCTTGTTTATCAAGTCTTTCCAAGACATCATGCGGATAGAAGAACTAAGCCCTGGAACAGAGTGTCTGCTGAAGCCAGAGAGGAACATGTACTGGGATGATGAAAGACACAAGTGGTCAGAGATAGCAAACAATTGGAATTGTCTCTACTGCGGCAAATCCTTCTATAACGAGCAATTCTTGGACAAACATTACGATAATAGACATGGGAGTACAGTATTGACGGTGAGTAAAAGCCTTAGGAAAAACACTAGGTAGAAGGAATTATTATTGCTACTTACTAGAATTTACGACTTTCAGATGGATAAAGAATTTCCAATCAATCTGAAGCTGTTGTTGATCAATATGTAACATGATACATCATAGATTTAGGTCTGATAAAATATATATCTTTATTTCTTCCAAGGCTGTGGAGGAAAACAATGTTGGATTAAATTATTTGTGGAAATACTGTGTCATATTGATAAAGGCTCTTCACACTCTAATAAAAGGTCTGGTGTTTGCTCTTTGCTTGGTGCTAACATCCTTGGACAAGGTGTTTTGCCCACCTTTGTCCCTCTCGACCAAGTTGTATTGAATGAGTGCCTTGCAATGCTGGGGTAACAATAATTACACTGCTACAGGAACTGATGTTGGTAAATAAGACCAAATTTATAGTGATTATAGTTATTTTATGGATTGTGATTACGGTATAATTATTTTTCAGGTAGCCAGATCACATGAGTTCAGTTAACAGGTCAAATTACTATTTAAAAAAAAACAAGCTAATCTTTTAGAAAGTCTGTGTGACAACTGTGTACAAAAATAAATATGGTTATAAACGTATAATTTTGAGAAAGAAGACCTACATTTTATTTTCTATAGGGACCTGAAGCAGTGTGCCTAGCCGATCATTGTGATTACCTGCGCTGTGACATCATAGCCAGCACAAAACAGACTTCTTTTTGGGAAGAGGCGCTCTGTAAACAAAAAGATCTACTTGTGCTCCGAAAGAAATGCCAGGTGAGTCCTTTCGATTGACTTTCTTCTTATATTTTTGTTTCATGTTTATGTAAGAACACAAATCCTATCCTGTTACATAAAGGCAAAGAAGTGATATTGATTGATTCACATAGTACATGTACATGAGGGGAGTAGGTCAAAATACACAAAATGTCGTTTAATCTGATGGTCTAGATACTTTATTATTATTTAATGTGTTCCCTAATACTTTGAAACGTCTTGAGCATTTAATTAAAATGGATAATGGCGCTATATAAAGCTCATGTATTATTATTATTATTTTATCCAGCCACATGGTTTATGTTCAGTCTAATCAAGCTTAAAACTGAAAGAAGTTAGGACAAGGTTTTTAGTACAGGACAAATGAAATTTTAAAATCACAGCTTTGATACTCTAAAAAAATTGGGTGGAATGTTGGTTTGTTCTTTAACATTATACTTGCTATCTTATGTGCAATATATGGCCAGCTGAAGTTGCTTCTACAAGTTAAATAAAATCCATAACTAATGCATGTTTCTATTTTTTTTTTCAACACAGAATATCATGAAGTCATGTATTCCTTCCCACATAACAGATGCAGAGAAAAACAGCCTACTAGGTTTGTCTTTCATTATTTTATTTAAAATTTCATGTATGACAAACACTGGATCATATCCAGTCAGTTACAAGTATTGAGTTTGTTTAATCCTTATTGTATTAATAATCATCTAGAATCCCAACAAATATTCATACCTGGTGATATGTTAAAGAATCATGAAATGATATAGAAATCAGTAAATATTTTAAAGAATGAAAGAATGTACACATTTATTAAGCATATTATGAAACTGTCATAGCATAGCTCCTTGTAATATTTTCATATTTAGGTATTTTTTTATTCATGTAATCTTAGATGCTTTGCATGACTTGTTACCTTATTTTATTGATCACAGATAAGCTGGATGATACCGTGTGTTCATTTCTGACTTGTGAAAAATACTGGGAGAACCCTTACAAAGAGGTAAGATATTTAAAAAAAAGATGATTACTTTAATGAGCCAGAGAGTGGGAAAGCACAATTATCCCGATACAACTCTCATTAAGAGAGACATATTTTGGGGAATTCTGCTGTCTCATCACACTTTTGCAAAGGAAAGCAATTTGTTGAGTCACCTCAAATGAGAGTCTGAGGGTAGTTTTACAATTTTGCCTATTTGCGATGACAACTCGGCAGTGAGACTAACCAAATAGCTTGTGTGGCCCTTCAATTAGTTTGACTTTTTTCTCACGCGAGAAGTGTTTAAAAGACCACTTCACAACCAAATAATGTGATTATATGTTCTCATAAATGATTTTTCAGACGAAGAGATTGTTAGTTTGTAAACTACATTCTAATTGATAACTGAATTTTGTGCTTAATTTTGCTGAATATTCAGCAGAGTTTGTAAAAAAAAAAAGTAAAATCCCATCCTGCTCTACAATGGTATTTGTTTATATACAATATCAGCATACAAAGCTAATACTGTGAGAATGATAAATAGAGAAAACAACAGAAAATAGAAATCAATGTCTTCAAATTCAATATATTTTGTCTAAAAAGCAATTTAATGCACTACCAGTATTCATACAAACATTGCATAATGCTTATATGTTCCTTGTTGGAAGTTTTACGTCACCAAAATTCCACAAATCAATATTGCAAAATGCACCACCAGCCATATGGATTTGCAATATTGTTCAAAGTATCAACTTTTAAAATAAACATTAATCTCAAATCGCAGTCAATGATTCAAGTTCCATCAATGCTTTTTGTTTGTTTATCTCTGTTTAAGCATTATTCATTACTATTTCCTTCTCCGATGACAATGAAAGCACATCTTTTCAATTAACTGTAAATCAAAGCATATCAGGAGCTCTTGTAGCGCAGTAGAATATATAAATGTATTATTATTATTATTATTTTTAATGAAATATGTTCCTATATCATGACTCTGTGCAGGTGCCGCCCTCGAGAACTGCTGCCTATTTCATTGCGGGCATCTTCACTGTGTTTGGTTTCATCATGTACTATGTCATGGCTTGTTCCCATCTCTAGTAAGTTAAAGTCAATTTCAAGAATTATTTCTTTAATTTGTTAAAGATACATGTACAATAGTGTCACTGGATATTGTACAGCATATTAAATGCTTCATTTCCAATGCCAGATTAAAGCCCCCTCTAAAATGTTGGGGGCCCCAAATTTGCCAAAAGAGTTATGGCAAAATTTCACTTAAATTGTATCATAATGTGAAAGAGGATATCATATGCAAAGATTTCCCCCAAAAACAAATATTGATAAAAGAATTCATAATTTGAGTTATCTGTTGTACGCATAAAACCTACATTTTGTATTCTTTCATCAATATTCGATTTCAGACCCATATGTTTTGAATATTCTTGCAGAAACGTGTCTAAAAAGACATCCTTTTTCACATAATGATACAATTTAAGTGAAATTTTGCCATCAAGTTTGTGGGGCTCCCAACTCTCTAGAGGGGCTTTAAAGTCTGACAATTTCAAGACTTTTTTTCTTTAATTTGTTAAAGATACAATAGACTAGTGTCACTGGATATTGTACAGCATATACATGTAAAATGCTTAATTTACAATGCCAAATTAAGTTTCAAATACACCACATTCTAAATGATTGCTTCTAAAATACTTGTGCTCAACACTCTAACCCTGTGTCCACACACAACAAATTCATTGTATTTGTAATTTTGTATAACTATCCCGAAACGATATAGTTATACCGTTTCGGAATAGTTATACGATGAAATTGTGTGTGTGGATGCTTACTAACGATATGTCATATAACGAAACACGGGTTTGGGCATTGTTTCCAACTAGAACTCAGAATGTGTTGTGTGTGGACGTAACTAGTATAACTGGTCGACCTAGAATAGTATAACTGGACGGGGCTTAACGTGACTGCGCGCGAAAGGAGACCTGACCTCTCATTTCCGCTTTCGTTTCATGACCACAGTAGCAAACTGGGCTCTTATACAACGTTTTGCTGTAGAGTTTCGGGATTACTTTCTGGTGTGTGTGGACGCCCTGGAATTTATACGATGATTCTTTATACAACCTTTCTTTATAGAGTTTCGAGATACAATTTTTTATGTGTGGACACGCTGTTAGTCACCATGTATTATCAACTGTAAACATTTTTTTCGCTTGAAGTGGAAGATCAGACTGATTATATTTGTTTAAAGTTGAAATTCAAAGAAAATCACAAATATGTCAACTAATGTATCACTAGAAACTGGTAAGCTAACAGATAGCCATCGTACAAGTTTTAGGTCAACTACATATCGGGTGATTTGTAAAAATACAAATACAACCACCACCACAGCACCTAGGATATACAAGAGATTCGCCGGAAAAATAACGATGTTTTAATGACGTCACTATATGGACCAATACTGCCCAAGCAGACCACATCCCATAAAGAATCAACATAATTGCAAAGCTATTATTTGTTAAATTATAATGAGTTTAGTGTATATAAATGTAATGGCATCTCAAACCATTCAAAATGGATATGACCCGATTCTGATACCTAAAATCTTTTGCTTGTAAATACACAGGGTAGGGGTTAATTAACAATCAAAGAAACCAGACTTTCAAATTGAAAAACCCCCGGAATGATATTAAGGACGGCATTTGTTTCCTCTTGAAACGCCGAACATACCGCGGTGTGTGCAGCTGAATATACAATGGCGTCTTATTTTGTTTACAAGCGACAGATTCCTTTTTTTTTGTATCGCTGCATTTGTCATCAAAATAAAACTATGCGCTGGGTTTGTGTGAGGCAATCGATTATAAATTTAGCCTGACGGTGGTGAAGTAAGAGAAAGAACTCAAGAGAAGATGAAAACACAGGCACTGAAAATGTGTGAGATGTCATAGGACATCGTCTGCTTGCGCAAATCATGTCCATACTGTGATGTCACACATCTTAACAGCGTTCGGAGAGCTTTGCAGGTGCTATGCCGGGGCTGTATTTAAGCGTTTTGTAATTTGTAATAATCATTACTTTGAATGTTTTCGAGCATTGAATTTTGATAACCTCGTCTAATCAAAGTTTCAACTTTGCAATAATGAAAAGAAAGTTAGTTTTTAAAATCAATGAATATCTACTTTAAGGTGTGGTCTTGTGATATGAGCTATATTTGAATGAGACTTGCTAAATGCTTGATTTTAATGTATACATACATAGTTTCTTTTTTGCTCTGTCATAACCAAAGACAGTGTCGTGAACAAACGAAGTCAGTCCCAAGTATTATCAATATTTTATTTTACAGTTGATGTTGTCTCAATCATTTCAAGTATTAATAGTACAATTTGTATGTTTTTCCTTTGGAATGTATTTACTTTGCAGGACATTAATTAGACTTATATCTTTTTTGTCAAACTGTAGCGCTGATGAAAAGGAGTTCTTAGGAGATAGTGATGGTACGTTTGTAAGAGAAAGGTCTAAACTTCCAGACAGCCGTCGCTATGTCAGTTATCCAACCAATCAAGGGCAGTCAATACGAAACAGACAAGGGATGGTGGGAGACAGGTGACAAAAGGACTTCATTTGAATCTTTTACTGTTACGGAAGGAGACTTGTATTAAAGCTGCTGGAAGAATTTATGTTTATTCTTCAATCACCGAAGAGGTTCATCTGATTGGTGATGTAACTTAAAAATTAGTTCTTTCTTCACAATCAGTAGAAATCTGTACTGGTTTGATAAGCTTTCGCTTGCCGTGCTGCAAGCTTCTTCAGACAGACGATTCAGGACAACGATTGTGAAGAAAGAACTGACTTTCAAGTATTCTTCTTCGAAGCAGGAACAACTATTTGATGCCATTACAATTTCTCTCTCTTCTAGGTTATTGTGATGAGACATGCATATACCATGAAGCTGTAAAGTAGGTTTGGAGATTTTGAAACAAACAATTGAACAAAGAGAGAGAGAGAGAGAGAGAGAGAGAGAGAGAAAAAAAAATAAGGGAAAAAAAAGAGAGAGAGATGGATGGAGATGGAGATGAAGAGAGATGAACAGAGAGAGAGAGAGAGAGAGAGAGATGGTTATATACTTACAATAACATGCTCATCTTCAGCATGCTTTTGCCCCAGACAAAGCAATAAAGAGAAAACATTTTTGTGGAAAAATGGAATGCTAGGTTGTCAATTTGTATTGATTGAAAAGAAATTCTTTTGTTATTTAAAGTTCATAAATGTATTTATTTCGATGATTGTTTGATTTGCCAGTTTTTTTTCTCCAAAATCTGTATGACTACTTTTTTGTTGTTGCACTTAATTAAAACAACCAACCAAAATTTATATTTAGGCTGCACCTCAAATCTATTACCTGTAGCCGAAACAATGGCAGTTTACCACAGTTGTTTATAATTAATTAAGCACCAAAACCATTAGTTACATGAAATGCCTACACTTAGTAGCAAAGTATTAGTCTCATGCATCTATACCCAAGATTGTTTACAAAATATACGGTACCTCTTTTTTTTTCTTCTCTTAAACACCCTTTACAGATGATTGAGGGATGGTATTGGAAATTGTCATGGTTAGAGTCAGTTGATCAAATATTTATGGTCGTTATACAAGGTTGTGATTAAAGATAAGGTCGAGTTCTGGGAAGAGGTGAAAAATAATTTGTGAGCGTTATGATTGTCATATACAAGTGTGGAAGAACATCAGATAAAAATATGTTGGGACAGATTTTTATGCCACATGTTTATGTAGTCCCAAAGACATCTTTCTGTGTACAGTGCTTGTAACTTTACCAAGACTGGGCCAAATTTCTTATCCTTTTGATGATTCCAATACATATGCTAGATGATCAACCATTTTTGATCGATTCCACACCGTTTCTTTCACAATGTAATCGCATGACCAGAACTCAACTTTATTTTTAAGTTGTAAAAATTGATAAGCTTTGTATTATGTATAATTAGTAGTAATAGTACTCATATGTAACAAACCTTGTGATTATTTACCTTAAAGAAAACACAAAGTCATTACTTTCATTTTGAACAGTACTTCAAATAAATAATTAAATCTGTTTACCTTGAGCAGGGTACTATTAAAACAAATTAAAGATGTTATTTATGAATTATTTGACCAAATTGTTTTCTAAGTGCAATTCCATAATTCAGGGACATACCGGTATCTGTATTCTTGTGCACCATCATCTTCAGGGAAAACACAATCATGGGTGGTTACGATAGAAAAAAATATATGACTCCTGGTAATTCAAAGTACAGATTTTCGCATTTTGTTTTCTCCTGCTACATGCATGTGACTGTTTTGTGTTTTCTGTAACTGATATCTTTTTTCATTATTTGATGTTTGATATTTCAATGTTTTATATTATGTCTATGGATACTGCAATTTTTTCATCATTCTTTTCTTATAACTTTCTTAAGAGCCAATGAAAGACTGAAATTTATGTCACAATCGACAGCAAGCCACAAACACACAGGGTATCTTCTAACATTTAAGTCTATATTCAATGGTTTAAATCTGTCTTTTATTATGCTCATTGTTGTAAGATATAGTCCTTGCCTTGTTCAATATGTTGAGAAAATAACACTATATAAATTATGGATAGTTCGTCCCTATTTTCACGAAGTGACGGTAGTGAATAATAATCTCATACAATTTGCGTGCGGATTTTCCTCACTACCGTCACTTCGTGAAAACAGGAACGAGTTATCTAAGGGGAAACTTATGTAACTCCTTGGTATTATGTCTAAAATGCAAGCACTCCTGAGATATTTATCCAATATAGTAATTTAAGTGGAAAATATGGAGTTTTAGAAAAGACTGCTATACAATGGGGGAAAAAAAAAAATATAAAATAGATATATTCCATATGTCTTCAAAATGCATTGTGTGATCTTTTCAGGTACTGAAGACAGTTATGACTTCAGTCTAGATTCATTATGTTAATCAGCTTTAGAGTTTACACCAAACGTAGCTAGCATAAAGAAAGAAATATTCACAAGAAAGTTTACATTGGGGTCAACTGTATGTTTATTTGTATGTACTGTAGTTTTGAAACTGTTAGTCTTTTTAGTTTTTCTAAGTTTCACAGGGCCTCTTGAATATAAGATGATGTAACCTTTGTGTACAATCAAATCAAAAGAAAAAAATATTCTGTTTCAAAATCAATGACTGTAATTCTGTGTTTTTTTAGGTAACATGGAAATTGGGCAAATCAATCTGAAAAAATATATTGATATGAATTACTTGTTCTACCGCTATGCAGTGATTTTTCTTATATTATATCATGTATAAGTAATTAAAATCTGTTAAATAAATAATGAAAATTGATTATTTAAAGGTAATACAAAGTTTTGGGAAATTTCGAAAATCGGGTGTATAGTGATTCTTTACAATTTTGATATATTTGGATGTCCCTGTGGATGTGTTATAAGCATGAGAAAATTTAGCTCCTAAAACACTTCTGCTTTCGAGAAAAACTGAATATAAAAATTTACCGGTGCTCCCGGTAAATTTTGATAAATTTCAAATAGCGCCTACGGCCGTACAATGGTAGCTGCGACCATGAAAATCTCAGAATATGTAGTTGTAATATATAATTTCCAAACGGGAATAACTAATCGGTCAATTTTAGTCAAGAACATTGTTTTATAGCTTAATTAATATCTTGGCCTTGAGAGGGAGCTATACAACATAAAGAGTTTATTATTTACAATTTCATAACTTTAGACTCGATTTCAACTGCGACAATGATCACTGAATGTTGTAGGATAGCATATGCTTCCAATATGTTAATTTGAACCAAATTCATGACCCCATACCAAAACTTTGTATTACCTTTAATGTAAGTGCAATTTCTGTTTCATTCTTTCATTTCTTTTGTGTTGATCTGGAATACTCAAGGAGGTTATTGTTTATAAGAGGTGTTTGCAAATAGTTTTTAAAGTTTACCAAACATGACAAAACAAGAGAGAGAGAGAGACAGAGAGATAAATCTAATAGCAATCTTGTCATGAAAGTACAATCTTGTGCAATTTTGATTTTACAAATAAAAATAGATGTTAAAGAAATACAGAATAAAAATAACGGGAGCTTATAACAATTCATAAAAACACTAGCTGGTACTAGTGAGTTTGAACTAAACATATATATTTATAAAGCAATATAAATATAGGTATACTAGCTGTACAACAAACATCTAGATCCAGTGCCCTATACCAGTATCTTACTTTTTAATAGAGATCAAAGTATCTATAACTTAATTCCCATCAACCTCTCATTTTAAACATGTTTTTTTCTTTTTAATTAAATGTTAGCAGTCTTTTTCCGTGATCCGGGTCCATGATACTGCCCCGGTGGGGTCACTCAATGTGACTTCCGGACCGCATGACCGTTACCAAAATCGCGGAAAAAGGGGTCAATTTCAAGCAATGTCCGCGGACAAAATATTCCTCGAAATAAAAAAAATAGGGGTGCACAGGTGTCCTCGAAATTGATAAATAGGGGTCAGGAAAAGGGAAAAGAGAAAACCGGGAAGGGAAAAGAGAAAACCAGGAAGAAAAATTCTCGGAGCCGAGTCTTGTCCTTGAAATATGGTAAAATAGGGGTAAATTTGCGAAAGTGTTCTTACAATCTTATAAATAGGGGTATTCCAAAGTACGATTTTGACCTTGTTTTGACGTAAAAAAGGGGGTTAAATTTCACAAAATGTCCTTGAAATTGACCGCAAAAGGGGGTTATATGCATTTGTGGTAACGGTCATGCGGTCCGGAAGTCACATTGAGTGACCCCACCGGGGATACTGCAGCTGCACAAGAACAAGAGATGCAACATACAAAGCTCATTGGCATGCAAAAGTCGTGTGAGGGCGGCACAGATTCAAAAGAAAAATTCGTTTCCATCAATTTGCTAGAAAGTAAAAAAAAATGAATAAGAGTTGACTTGTTAGCCAGGTGGTTACAGCGCCAATTGGAGTCATTAATTCATTTATCTTAATATAGATGTGGACTTAATCTTATTTTGGGTGCAATCAACTAGAAAGCAAGTTTCGACGGAGCGGGGTAAGACTATTAAAGAGATTTATTAAATAAAATTAACGAACCGAATGTGTGCCTGGCGCCTAGTCCGTAGCTTGGCGACCAGTGACGCTTACGGAAATCGCTCTCGCCTGATGCTTCGGCAGCGGTGCACGGTGGTGTCGATGTGTTTGGAATTTGGCGTGGCTGAGTTTGTGCCAGCAAAAGTTGCAATGTGTTTTATAACGTTTAGGCCTAGATAGGTCTTTAAATTTTAAGTTTAAAGTGTTGCACTTTAGAGAAATCAATGATGACTTCCTCTAGATTTGACCAGCATGACCAGTGCGACGATAGCAATTATCAACTTTCATTTTGTCGGGCTTGTTAAAATGTTACTTGTTAGAATCTATGTCTGTTTTACTTTTAGTGTTGAATTAACTCCAGGTAGCTGCATTAGAGTTAGACCGAATTTGTCTGTCTCTTTCGTTCGTTAGCCTCTGATTTGGGTAAGGTCGGCTCTCTCTTTAGAGACAGAACAGCCCTATACGCTGTAGTGGCCGCGCGTTTGTACTAAGAAACGTTACACAAAACTTAGCCAAACTTAACCCCTAATTTTGATATTTTACCGGATGCATATCCGATGTATTTATACTCCTAAATTAGCTATATGCTTAACTACTTCGGTTCCACTTACTAACTTGACGTTGACTGAAATAATCCGTTTAATGGTCCATTTTTAGGAAATTATGGGTCAAGATCGACATCCATTAAGAAAATCTTGCATTCGGGTTTCATTCTTTTTAGTCTACGCCAAAGGCAAAATGATTATAATGGAAAAACTGTGCACGAGCTACGAACTTTAGGAGTATAAATACATCGGAAATGCATCCGGTAAAATATCAAAATTAGGGGTTAAGTTTGGCCAAGTTTTGTGTAACGTTTCTTAGTACAAACGCGCGGCCACTACAGCGTATAGGGCTGTTCTGTCTCTAAAGAGAGAGCCGACCTTACCCAAATCAGAGGCTAACGAACGAAAGAGACAGACAAATTCGGTCTACATTAGAGTGGGAGCATGAAATTGAATATGAATTTGTGTTGTAGGCTACTTCACCTACTGTAACTTGAACTTTGAGTTTGAACTTTGAAGTTATACTTAAACTTGATCTTTTCCTGATGTTTGTAATGTTGATTTGTCATATGAGTCACTGCAAGCAGTTCTCTAAATCAGCCTTTCCAATAGTTATGACAGTTGGAAGACAAAAACTGTTCCTGGGAATACTGAAAAAGAAACTGGTAAAAAAAAAGATTAAAGAAAGGATAAAACGAAAGAATTATTGATAAACTATCAGTGACTTTTCCGCAACCAAGACTCAAGCAACAAGAACTAAACAAGCACAGTGCGCACCCCCCATCCTCCTCGCTTGGTTCCTTACGGAACGTTGAGGAGTATACCAGAAGAAGAAGAAGAAGACTTGTTAAATTAAGATTTACAAGTCACTGTGTTTTTTTTAATTCACAGATGGATGAGCACATACACTGTACAAACGCCAAACTGTTACTTTGAAAGAATTCAAGGGAAGCTACATGTAGAGTCTATCTGTTTATATGATAGTTTAACTTTTTTATAAATGATTACCCGGTAAGCTATTATATTTAATTAAAATTTTAAGTTCAATTGAAACAAAAAGAATAAACCAACCCAAAATTGTGGCTGTATATTAAGTGCAGCTACATGTATTTGGTGTAGTGGATGCTTACACATATACCTTTAGGTACACTGTACAGTACATGTTTTGTTTGTACAGATATATTAATATACATGTATATGTTTATCTATCTATTTTCAGGTGAACAATTGTAAGAGATATGGGAGCAGCTAATGTAAGACGGAACCCCTGTCATCACAAGTTCTGCAATGGAACAGGGAGGAATTAATGCTACCCATCTAAGGTACCCCAAGAACACGGATACAGTCTGTGTAAAGGATGTCGTTACTCAGGACAATGAGAGCATATGGATGGACAACCTTCTGGCTGTCAGCGAAGAGCCTGACGAAGGATGGGATTATATTGACAGGATAATATGTAATGATTGGAACCTCGCAGTGCATGGATGGGATGACACACAGCCTTTTGTGAAGTATGCCTGGGGAGATGCTCCTGCAGCTCCTAAGAAACGGGAAGCAGAGGATCATGGTGCAGGGAAAAGGCATAGAGGGAGACGTCACCATCAGCAGCCAGTTGTGGATGACTCCTGGAAGCGCTGTGTGGAACCAAGGACATACAGGTATGTGTATGACCCCAAAGGATTGCATCACACAACACTCAAGTATTACAGCGGAGCGACCCTCGAGAGAGCAGTAGAGGAGGATGGTTTCTCTAATCATATCCTGAAATTACGGGAGTATTTAGAGAAAACATTGAACCATGCCAAGAAGGAGACGTCTAAAGGGATCAAGGAACACGCCAAGCTTGGACAGTATGTTGCTAAAAAGACACCCAATGGAAGAGATAGGAGGGAGAAGCGTTTATCGGAGAAGAAAGTTGGTGGGAAGCTACGCGGGCTTGGAGATGGTTTGTATTTTATGACGGATGAGTCATCACCAGAGGATGAGGAGGATGCAAGGATTACATTCAATACACTGAAAGGAGTAGAAGGCAAGGGCTTGGATGATAGTATTCGATCAAAGATTGAGCGTCAACCAACTCCCATCCTACCTATCAGGAAAGTGGAAAAGGTCAGCAGTGGGCAAAACGATCATGTCACGAACCAGATAGAATTAAGCCCTCGACTGAAACTCTCTCATGCTTTGAATATGGGAAGTGGTCCAACCAACAGCTATGAGAAATTCCCAACGCATTCTGTTCAAGTAACTCCCCATAACATTCTTGACCTCACTCTCAATCCTCTCAAGAAAGTGACGCCTTATCAAAGACAGGTTCACGATGACAATGAAATTCTTTTCTATGATCGCATCATAGAGAAGATACCAAGCAAACCATCCAGTGCAAAATCCGAGCCAGATCACTCTCCATCCTTTAAAGTCCTCCTAGAACGCTCTTCTGCACCACACATGGGAAGCAGGGGAGATAGATCAATGCTTGCAGAGGTGAACGGTAAAGCCATGCCTCTGCCAACGTCCGTCAAAGAATTCCCCCTCGCACAAGAGCTTGCTAATGTTAGCAAACTGCTCAGAGATCAAGACCAGAAGAACAAAAACAAAGGGAAGCAAGGAAAGCCTAAACAATTCAAGCTTGGAGCAGGGTATGTGAATAGTGTAGGTGAAACAGGGGCAAAGTTAGGGGATCCGTTGCATCGTGGTGTGATGGACAGAGAGACAGCAGGGGCCATGGCCGCAGAATTGCTGCCTGGAGTCAGTGGACATAAACTCAATCTTCCAGCATATTCCCAAAGAATTCTTTGATTTCAAATGAAATGAGCCTTCCTTGTTATTGCAACATTAACTGAGATGTTTAGTACATGTATGTAGTACCTGTTCATGTATCAGTTCATTTTATGTACCGGTACATTTCTTTCGCCTCCTCTTAAGGCTTTTACTATCTCCCCTCCCTTATCTCTGTCTCCCTCTCAATCTGAATTTAACAAAATAACAAATTATTCATATTTTCTATTATCTTGGGAGATTTCATGTTCTTGATGTGGAATTTATGAAAAGTCTAAAATACTTGAATTTTGCTTTTGAATGTATTTCATTTTAATGCTACAAATGGCTATCCATAATATCTAAGTCCAACTTAGAGTTAAGTTTGACTTAGAATCTTTGTGAAACACCCCCAGGCACTGCAATTTGATAGTCATTCAGATCTTCCAGTCATACAAAGCATTTGTAGCTGGGAAAGTATTCTTTAGGTACAAATTAGGCTACGGTACTTGTGATTATAATGAAATGTTATTCACAAGAAGTCAAAAAGTACATGATGTTTCCAACTTTTCAATTACCGGTATGATATGAAAAATTCGCACATATAGTCACATACTGTATTTCACTACTCAAATTTGGTATCTAGCTCTATAGGCAGAAGGACATTAACTTGTTTATTATTTATTATTATTTATTTATTTATTATTTATTCGGCAATTCACACAAAATATAACAATGTAAATATAAGTAAACAAACATTAAGAGAATGTCAATTATAAATGTACAATCTTCCTGGAGGTCCTCTGAATGCATCAGTTGGCTACCGGGGAAGAGGAAAGCAAACTAAATCACTGTAACCGTAATGGTCCCTCGATCTTCCCGACTAACTGGTGCACCCAGAATACTTTAACACAGAGTCAATGCCCTTCTGGCTCTGTACAGACAATATTGTATGCCACAGCCATGGACATACTAAGGTTCCATCCATTACAAGAATATACTTATTCACAATATCTATTGTCTATATACCATGTTTTTGATAATAACTATTTTTAATCACATTTTTGTATTTATAAGGAAGAAAACTAGAAGTTTCCTTTGTTCTACAACTATGGGCTACTATCAAACAAATTTCAGTCTTTCATGTTTGTATAAAATGTGATTACCGGTAGAGTAGTGGAGAAAAAACGACTGTTACCATGTACTCTTCAAACAAAATGTGTATTATCAACCTTGGATGCAAGTTAATTGCATGTCATCCATGTATGACCATGTGTCTGTATTTTTGTGACATTCCCAAATTAGTGCAATCATTATTAGTGGAATTTGTTCCTTGAGTGGCAATTAGGGCAATTATTTGACTCGTGGAGTTTTAAACCTTGTCTTTTCATGAATTTCCTGTAATTTGGCAGTCACAATGATAGTGTACTTTGTGTGCATCATTAAGAGCCCTTTACCTTGCTGTTAGGACTTCATTTGTAATGTCACGTACAGTGTACCGGTATGTATGCAGTACAGCATATTGTGAGATACGGTTAAAAGCAAATGTTCTAATCAATATCATGACCCGTTTGGTACAATGACTTAGATAGCAAGTGTGAGCTAGGACTCGTGAGCCTGGCATGAATAATCAATATTTCTTACTATTGCTTCATTGTCACTGCTATTCACCAGCTAGGGACATGTTGATAATTAAAAACATGACAATAGTCATGAATCAATTTGGATTTAATCAACCTTCAAACTCAACTAACCAAAGAGAATAACCCGACATTGTACTTTGTGTTCCCTCACTTTGCTGCATACTTTTTTTGCTTTTACAATCATACTAATTTCAATATTTAATACCCTCGCATGCAGTAGACTTAAATGTGATGGTGTTGTTGGTCAGATATTGTACTAGTCAAAGTCATGGATGTTTTGTGAAATTATGTGTTAATCTTGCATTAATTAGATTTAAGTTTATTTGATATTATGAAATTCTCTTAAATTCAGCTTTGAATTTGACAGTTTCAAGAGAACATCATAATTCAGAGTTATCTGGTTTCCCACGATCATATTTTGAGAACCATTGTCGCGAATGAGTTAAATGCAGTTCTTTATTAGGTTTAGAATTTGTTCTAAAAATCATTTGAGATACATTTATTTCAGTATACGAACATTCTTATCTCAGAATTATAAGCTGTGGTATCATTATTTGTTTGGATAGTCAATAGTTCAATACATGTCGGCAATGTATCTTTCAGTGATTATTCTCCCAGGCCAACATTAGCATATATGTTCCAGACCAGACTTAAATTTGTCATGAATGTTGTCTACAATTTTCGGTGCTTTCAAATGATAAGAAAAGTAGGAAATTTATGTTTTGACCCTAATGATATTTTTTTAAACATTGTGCATTATTTGTTATTCATTGCTTTTATTTGTCAGAAAGGAGATTAAAAAGATATATATATTCAGATAATTCAGATTATATATTTTTGTTAAGGGAGTACACCCTTTACCATTGCCTTGTTTAACAGAAGTTATCATCTGGATGGGCATAAATTCTCTTGCTACATTAAACCAACTGAATGACCTTCCACCTGCTCGTATCCATGCATTACCCATTAAGTCCTGTGTTACCATGACAACGATGACATCTACACTGCTCATTAGGTCTCTAAAGGCAGACCTAATCGAGCATCGGTAATAAACCCAGTGCAGCTTGTTCTGCAGTAAAGAATCAACAAATAAGGACTCAAGCTTTGCTAATTAGTGACTTCATCTGTACTTCTGGGTGCAAAAATTAATTGATTTGAAAGAGTTAGCAGGTAATGAATGATGTGTTCATGTGAACTAATTGCATCAAATGAAAGGATGTGTTGATAGTTGCCCAGTTCAGAGCCCTTTGAAAAGTGAATGCACTTTTTATTGCTTCGCTTTACCTAAATTTTTTGCACATCTGTACTTTAGATGAAACAAATTCATTGTCTTTCACTAAAAAATATTCAAATGGTTACTTTTATTTAAATATCTCACTCTTTGTCAGTAAGATAATTACAAAATATTGATGAACATTCCTGGGTAACTTGTTGTGTATGTTACGGTTATGTATGTTACTTGTTATCCCTTCCTGTCTTTCATTTCAATGACTTTTTATTGTAGCATTTGTGTATATGCACGACAAAGATATTGTCTTGTATATAGTTAATAGTTATGGTACCGTTACAATATCCATCATGTATTTTCTGTACAGTGGCAAGTAAAATATATATACTTTATAGAACATGTACTAAAATTTAAAAAATACAAGTTGAAATTATATTGAGTTTGTCAATAAGGTCATTCAGAATCATCCTGCATTTGATATAAACTTGTTTTATGCAGACCTAGATTGATTATAGTTATAAATACATGTTGTAGCTGCAGCTGCTAACAAGCTTTAAATTTGCAATTAGTTCTCCAAATGTTATTTGAATGTTGAAAATATATGATTTGGTATAATCATACAGGTGTACTATCTGATGCTAGCTCACAAATGTCTTTCCAATTTTGAATATTCTTTCTTATCCGTCCACATTGATTCATTATGCAGATTTCATTCCTATTTTATATCAGATGAAACCACCTTTTTATTCATTCCAACAACAATCAAGTGTCTTTGTTTGATACCACCTATTTGTACACAGATCGAGCAGCCTTTTGGAGGTTGTTAATTGTTATAAATCTAAATTTGTGTCTTTAATTTATGTAAGATTCAAATAAATTCATCATGAAAAATTCAGTCTTATATTTGTTACTGAATTTCATTTGGTTTTGATTTTTCTTTTATTCTGATGAAGTGCTAGCTGGAGTATGTATGTTTGCATTAGCTTGTAAAGAAGCTGTGTGTTTATAGTTTTGTATTTTATTGTATTTTTAGTAACCAGTGTTGCCAGAGGATAATTTAAATGTATGTGGTTGACTGGGATTTAGGATGTAGGATTTATATTTATAAGTCGAGATAAAAGGGTAACAGGGAACATACAGGAGATTGTTGTTAGAGTGCACATGTATATCATGATCTGAAAGTCCCCTTTCTCTCTCTGCAATTATTAGGGCCTATATGTATTATTCATTCAAATAAGTTTGTGAATGCATTATAGGCCCTAGCTGTGCCACTCCTGCTGAATATAAGAGTCTACAGGTCGATAAACATTACATCTCTGTAGCAGAGTGATGAAAAGGGTTCATTGAAAGCTTTTTCGACTAAACCGATTGCTTGTTCTGCTTTTGTTAAACAAATTCTGCAAGGGTTTATCCCCATTAGACAGTGGGACATAGGAGAGACTCTTGTTCTGCTTTTGTCGAACAAATTCTGGAAGGGTTTATCCCCATTACACGGTGGAACACAGGGAGAGACTCTGAGAAAATCCTGCTTCTTGTGTGTGCTTTGAACCTTGATAAAGAAAAGGTAGACCTTCCTTGGTCTACTGTTTCCATAGGGAAAGTGACAATAGCGTCGAGGAGGTAGAGATCACATGGTTGAAAGGAATTACTGGGGTGTGTCATGGACAGGTTGTTGGTTTTCTGAAGAAATGAACGCAGCCTTGGTGTATACTGGCAGTGGATTGTTTAATTGACTGGTTCTATCGATTCATGGTTGAATTGGACTTTGTCCTTGTTTGAAGGATGATGAGGGGTTGTACGTTCTGTGTCTTTGTAAATAAACGTTCTGTAAAGATTCCTGAAAGACTTTTTGGAAGGAGCATAAGTATAAGAGACAGGTAATCTTATCTCTATTCTTTTATGGATTCTTTGTAATTACAAAGAATCCATAAAAGAAGAGAGATGAGATATTGAGGTAGAGATAAAGAAAGGGAGAGAAAGGGAGAGATATGGGGAGATTGAGAAAGGGAGAGATATGGGCCAGAGAGAAAGCAAGAGATGATATAAAAAGCTTGGATAGAAAGATAGAAGCAGAGAGAAACGAAGGTAGATCAAAAACAAATCAGGAAGCATGATTATCCAAGAAATAATGTTCAACATGTAAACAAACAACAAAATGTTACATACGCGAGAGCCTTGAAAAATTGAGACGGGAACAACAACTTGAAATCTTTTTTCTATAAACACTATGCATTTATGCAATTCTGTGAAAAATAAATAGCATTGAATACGTTTACTAATACTATACAAATAGATTCAGCAAAAACCTTATCAAGTGAACTGTAAAAATACATTTTTATAAAAAAGTGATATATGCAACAACAAAATATCATACATAGCATACAGTAGAATAGCTACATGTGCAGGGGGTGAATGGTAAAAAAAATAAAGAAGAAAAAGGTGGAGAAAAGAAAGTAGAAATTAACAAAGGAAGAGGGATAAGGAAAGTTTTGGAAAGTATGAAAGGAAGATGATACAACTCCTTTCCACACCAGATCCCTAATTAACGCTTTTTAATACACATTTTTTTTCTGAAAGTAAGACCTATGCCCCTCCTAAATGATGTTGGTACCCCTTCAATATTTGGGCCCACACTATACCACTGTATAAATATATTTCATATTATGTTCAGCCCTATGCTAATATATACTTTTTACTAAAGCATATGTTATTAATAAAAGCATCAAGAGAAGCAAATAGAACATATTTTTCAAGAAAAGTTAACTCATGTTTGTACCCCCCCCCCCTCAAAAGAGACTGCCCCTTAAATGTCAACAACTTATTACAAATATTACTTTTCTATGCTTGACTGAACCCAAATACATCCATCCCTTGCACAAAATAGATGCCTACCTACGCATACAGCCAGATAGCTCCACCTATTACATTGACATAGTGATTCAATTCTTTTGCATACTTGAGTTGAAATGTGCACAGCTTAGAAAACAACAAAAAATTATGCTTGGATAGCAAACCATAAGCAAAGATGAAGCCTTCTAAAATATATGTAAATCAACATTTACAGTTTTTGCTTTACCATCTTCTCTACAGATTAAAATAGTCTTTATCAATATTGATTACACCATGTATTGAATATTGATCAGTTTAATTTAAATCAAATGTTTTGGTTCTACAGGAGATATATATGTCTTCACACAATTGTTTCTTTAGCGCTACCTGGAAATCTCAAATCAAAAGAAATAAATATAAGTAAAAACTTCCTCAACAATCCAAATAAATTGAGCTAAAGATATATATGCATTGAAATTAACATTTCAACTTACTAGACATGGGCTGGCAAGCTGAGAACTGAAAATCAGCTGTTATGAACTGCTTTATTTTACCTACAATGTAATATATTAGCATGAATAAGTGAAATATCACGCTCAATTAGTGTTCCAGGGAGGACCATTGGAAATCTATCCATGTACTGGAAAGAAAAAAATCTTAGTCGCTCTCAACATAAGTACAGAACAAAATGACTATACTTTGATTACCGGTAGCTTCTTCAGGCTTGACAATTTTTTTATAAATTTGCCCTAGATTTGAATTTCTACATCTGGTTTTGTTGTTTTCCTATGTATTTTTTCCTTTCAATTTTGACAGCCTAGCATATTATATAATGAATCAAACTTCAGAGAAAAGGAAAAGGAACATTTCTCATAACACAAAACCTTCATTAAATAAGCTAATTCTTTCTTTATGAGAGAAAACTCTCTAACATAACAGTATGAATATTCATAAACAATATTAATATCTATTTAAATCAAATAAGCTATCACTTTTGGGAAACAAATATATAAGTTGCTACAAGTATATTAATAAATATACATGAATAAACTTTTGACAAGATTGTCTCTTTGAAATAAATCTAAATTAAAGGTCTTATACATGACCTGATGTAACATAAAGAGGAAATGAATACAAATAAATAATACGAGCACAAGTCTGGCACTAAAATTAATTGCTGTTCCCTCTAGTGGGAACAGATAATTTGTTTGAATTATTTGTTTGTATTTTGTTTCTCTCCAGATCTTTACATTTTGTATGTGCTCTTTACTTTAAAAAAAAAAGGTTATTAAGGTATATTTACCCTACAAATACAATACATATACATGTATTATAATTAAGAAAACAGAGAAAAGTTTGCACAAATCAGATTATTGTTAAAGAAGTTGTGTACTATTAAATGAGATAGATACATTGTACAGTGCGTCCCAGAAAAAACGAAACCGAGAAGTATCGATGTTTTATCATAACTTAATCACAACCATAATTAATGAATGATACATATTTAGAAAGCTTAGAGTCTCCTCTTTCAGTTGATGCTACTCAGATGATGCATATTTCACGCATGAGTGATTAAAAGCAATTTGAAGGAATTTCGAAGAAAAATTCACATTTCTAGAAAGTTGAGTTTCTGCCCTTTCATATGACACCTCAATCAGTAAAAATGAGCGAAGAATGACAAAGTTCTGTTTGTTTAAAGAAGTGCTTGCATTTCCATAATTTTATTAAACGAATTCGTTTTCACTGGCTGCCTGCCGTATCAATAAATAAAATTAACAAAAGACTTAACTCCGTTTCGTTGACAATCAGCCGTAGACGAGAGTCTTCATGCATGGCTGATTGTCAACGAAATGGAGTTAAGTCTTTTGTCAAATCTGCTTTTTGCTACGGCAGGCACCCAGTGAAAACGAATTCGTTTGTTAAAATTATGAAAATGTAAGGGCTACTTTAAACAAACAGAACTTTGTTATTCCTCGCTCATTTTTCCTGATTGAGGTGTCATATGAAAGGGCAGAAACTCAACTTTCTAGAAATGTGAATTTTTCTTCGAAATTCAGATACCGCCAGCCAAATGTCTATTTGGTCTCCTTCCTTCAAATTGCTGTTAATCACTCATGCGTGAAATATGCATCATCTGAGTAGCATCAACTAAAAGAGGAGACTCTAAGCTTTCCAAATATGTATCATTCATTAATTATGGTTGTGATTAAGTTATGATAAAACATCGATACTTCTCGGTTTCGTTTTTTCTGGGACGCACTGTATAATAATAAATTGATAAGGCTAAACTATGTAACCATAAGACCTACATTGCATATTAATACATTCCTAGACAAATATGATATAGTCAATGATCGGGAATATGCCATTCATTGAACGCAGAACACAATTTGCAGCGATATTCATAATTGAATTGGAATAAAATATAGCCTTACATAGTACTGTCTATTAGCAGGTTTAACATTCTTTTATAGTATTACAGTTTATTTCAATGTCATAGTCTAAAGCTAATGTTAAATGCAAGCATAGATCTGCTAACCTATAGCACTTCAAAAATCCATTTAATCCATTCTATTTTGTAAGAATCAGGAAAAGACTATGCCAAATGATGCGCTTTCCTTGTGACCAAAAATGTCATACTGGTACTTATATCAAAGTGACTCAGTAACATTGTTGAAGGTTGATGAAAAAAATGCTTAATTTTTGTATAAAATGTTAGTTATTATATTCCTTCTACTGTACTAACCCTCTAACATGCACAAAATCCTGAAAAAAATTCTCAAACCACAAAGATATCTATGGTTTTCTTTGAAGGCATCACTGTGCAACACCCTCTAACAGTAAATTCTCCCAACCATTTTTTAATTTTCCCAACCGTTTTCCCATGAAAAGAAGACATAAAACAGGCTATTAAAAATCTTTCAACACTTAAATGTCTGGAATGGTATGTAGAGCCAATTTATTGCTTTGTGATAATTAACTTTCACCCAAAATGTAATTAAATTGTAATAATACAGTTTGGAGATATAAGGAATCGATCAGATCAGTTTTTCCCAATTCTAGTCATTAATAATGGTCCGTTTTCACTCAAATTTTCAGATTATCTTTAATTGTACATCTAGCATTGAAGTCACTACCTTAGCACCACTATTTCTCATCTGAACAAAGTTACCAAGTCCCTTTACAGGAAGAAGACTTGAAATAATCTAGTTCAGAAATTCTCAAAGTTATACTTTTTGATGTGAACGGCACCAAAGCAAATTGCATAGCAGAGAAAGGGAACATTGTGGAGATTACTTTTGAGTTCTGGTAAATGATTACTGACAAACAATTTTAGTAGAAAGTTCATGATAGCTTCATGATTGTCAACAAAAGGTAACAAAATCGTAGTACTAGCCCACCCTCACTAAGTTTTTTCTAGTTTGCTGAGTTTCTTTAGCAAATGCAATTCAATTACCAGAACTTCAGATTACCTGGAAGGGGTCAGAAGAAAAACAGTAATTCTTTGTTTTTTCTAAGGGAACTGTGTCTGTGTAAAGCTATCCGACCTGATAATCGATTCAATATCCTCCCATAAGGATGTCTGTGTGTGACTACTTGCCAGTTGACCACTGCCCATCTGTCTGCTCCTAAGCCTATTGAAGTCCAGGTCTTCAGTTTGGACATCTGCACTGACCCTCTCTTGCTGGGATCCCATTGAGGAGACCTGGACCTGCTTACTGTTCTCACTCAGACCATCTCCTTCAAAGAGCTTGGACCCAGATCCTGCCTCTGTCTGGACAGAGATGGAGTTGCCAAACATCTCCAGGTCAAAGACAGATACCGTTTGTGTCTCATTGTTGGAGAAGGCAAACTGTGAGTAAAGGTCCATTCCTGTTTGGCAGAACTGATCCGTCTCAGGCATGGTGGTAGTACTGCTGGTGCAATTACTAGAACTCAAGGCTGTCTGGGTGTACTGGTCAAGGAAGGAGAATTCATCAAGGCTCCAGTCCCAAGCAGTCTGTGTTTCCTGGTGGCCAGTGTCAGTATCAAAGACGGTTTGAGTCTGCTGGCAGCACAGTGACTCCTCCATTCTCTGCATCTCAAGTGAAGAGCTAGATCTGTGCTCTGTGCTAGCCAGGAACAGAAGATCCAAACCAGACATCACTATATCAGGTGCAGAGGACATACCAGTAGCACTGGTCTGATCTTTGAGACCCTGGGGAGAAGGGGGTGCGCCCACGCCTCTGTTCTGACTTCCTTTGTCCAAGGATGCCGGAGACATACCAGTAGCACTGGTCTGAACACCGAGACCCACAGGGGCAGGAGTCATGCTACTAGCACTTGTCTGAACTCCGATGCCCATTGGTTCGGGAGGTATGCTAGAAGAACTGGTCTGCACACCAAGACCCAAAGTTGAAGGACTCGAGCTAGCTGCATTGGTCTGTATGCCTTGACTCAAGAGTGCAGGAGACACACTAGTAGAACTGTTTTGAACACCGAGACCCACAGGTGCGGGAGTCATGCTACTAGCAGTTGTCTGAACTCCGATTCCCATTGGTTCAGGAGATATGCTAGTAGAACTGGTCTTCACACCAAGACCCAAAGTTGCAGAACTTGAGCTAGTTGCATTGCTCTGCATGCCTAGACTCAATCGTGCAGGAGACACACTACTTTGAACATCAAGACCCAAGGGTGCGGGAGACATACTAGTAGCACTGGTTGAAACATTTGGACCCAAGGGAGGACTTCCCATACTTGCTTCTGCTGTTTGAGTAGCTGAGGCTTCATTTGTGTTGGTCATGGCATCAATCACACTGGAGAGAGTTTGTGTTTCTGATGTGTTGTACTCCAAGAAATTCTGGAAAGTAAGGTCTGTTTGAGTTAGTACTTCAATGGGAGTTAAAATGTTATTTCTTGGATCTATTGAAGGTGTTCCTGTAGCTGATAGATTGTTGCCAACTGCCACAACATTCCAAGGGGTCTGAGTACTGTTAGTGTCAAGCTGATAGTTTGGGGGGACAGATCTTTGAGAAGTATTCCCCCCATAGTTGTACCCAGTAGAATTTGGTCTTGATGATATAGGTACATGAGAGGATGCATCTTGTGGTAGACTCGTTAAAAGAGGATTTGGAAACTGAGGAAAGAAGGGACCAGGTATAGCTTGCTCCAGTGGTGGCAAACGAGGAGGAATGGCCAACGGTGTACCAAGCGATGAATGACCCTGTGCTGCTAAACCCTGCCCATCTAATGTTTGTGTTTCAGTAGAGGCCATTTTGCCGGGTAACTGACCGTGTGTCCAATTAGCATGTGTCTGAATAGCCAAGGTCTTCTTGTGTCTCCTTGGTCCGTTCACCATAGGTATGAAACTTGGAAAGCAACTGTGGGCAGTCTGAGCATAGGAACTACTCGTGGCCAGCTTAGGTGGCAATGGATTAACCCCCGACTCATCCGTCTGGGTGGATGTAGTCGCTGATGCACGGGATTCTGTCTTGACCGTGTTACCGACGCCAACAGTCGCGGTTCCAAACTGACCCAGTGTAGTGACTGTTGAAGGTATAGTATTGCAGGTTGGAGTGATGTTGTTGATCAGTTGTGTAGTCCCAGACAGTGGTAGAAAATTACATGAAGATGGGTGTGGGAGAAGGGGCACAGGTTCACACATGGTCTTATGGATATCACTAGGACTTCCACATGGGACCGGAACAACCAAGATATACGTCTCCTTCACTGGTTCATCAGGCTTCTTCCTGCAACGACAACAACAAAAGAAACAAAATAGCAATAATAACAACAACAACATTTTCATTATCACTCAGCACTTGCCTATCAAATCAATGACTCTTAAAACCTTGAGAAAAAACAATTGTGATTGCACAATATTTTATTCACCTTAAAAGTTTTTAAATACTATATCATTAGGCTCCTTCAAATGAAAATGTTTGACCAACTTCACTCCCGATAGATGGGGTATTAGTAGTCAGACAATTTGTGAAAATGGGAGTGTATGTAGGAGAAATCACACATTCGCCCATGCCACGATCCATAATAGCAGACTGTCACTAAACTATATATAGCTGGTTACAAGTGAGATGTCAATGCATACTTTTAATCTGCCAAAGTGCTTTGGTCCTCCTAAGCGATTCCCTGGGATGCTGCAAGGCAATTTCACTCAATTGAGAGTTTTAAAAAATATCACCACAGCACAGCTAAATATGGTGCATATATTGTTTGCAATACCTGCCAATCAATATCATTTGCTCAGAATCAAACTCTGTTTACGTAACATGAAATATAAATACATCAAACCTTCCATTGCAATGATCTGGAAGATTATGTTTATATATATATATTTTTTTTTTTTTCTTTTCTTTTTACAATACTTGCCAACGAATAACACTCTAGGCAACCTACATAAATATAGGTACACAAATACGTCATACCTTTTATTATACTCTTCAGGAAGGTCATGTTGTTTTCTCTTGGCATGCATGTAGAGTGATGTGACTGAGTTGTGTTTCTCTCCGCACGTACAGAAGAATTCCTTGCCACAGTCCCTCTGATGGCTAGTATGCTGACTGTGTGTACTGAATCGTTTATCACACTTCTGGCAAGGATACCTTTTCTCAGCATGCACAAGATAGTAGTGCTGTATAAATAAACACATCATTGAATTTGAAAGTACTTCTAAGAGTTGTCTCATTTTGGGAATTCAAGTTAAGCAAGAAGTTAATAAAGCCAATGGATGCTCCTTGATCATAAGATTTCAAAATTTGCATAAGATCATCCACTCCTGTGCCAAGTTTTAATCAAATCTTTATAATATTCATCATACCAATAAAATACTTTGTCACATGAATGTATACCAAGTTTTTCAAACCTAAATAGAGTACAGAAGCTGTGACGTCATACAAATCTATTTTTAGAATTTCTCAATTTTTTCTTCATTTTCCGAAAGAGCATCAAAAATAATGTCCAAATGTTGAAAACCACTGGAATATGTTAAGTATTGGCTGAGATATGACCATCTGAATGAATATATTTCCTATAGGAACTCAGTGTTATATGAGCTGGCTCCTAACGGTTAGGAGCCAGAGCATATAACACTGAGTTCCCATAGGCAATCTTTTTATTCAGATGGTCATATCTCAGCCAATACTTAACATATTCAAGTGGTTTTCGACATTTGGACATTATTTTTGATGCTCTTTCGGAAAATGAAGAACAAATTGAGAAATTCTAAAAATAGATTTTTGATGACGTCACACTTCACCACTCTATGAAGTGTGACACTCATACAAAAAAAAAATCATTTGACATTTACACAAAGTTCTACAAAGGTTATATTCTTCAAGCGTTCGTAGAAAACGGATCTCGCTACCATTAAAAACAATATACTGCATGGGTATAACAAATTCAAGACAAATTTAAAACTAAACTCATCATCAATATAAAAAAACCTGTTAAATCTTAGCAGGGATGCCAACCTTTCAGAGCACACATCCGTAATCATAAGGCTAAACATCCGTAATTTGGAGACAAAATCCGTATTTTTCTGCGCGACGCAAATTTTTCTGCACGCTGGCAAGCGCAGCTCCCGCAGGCAAGCGCGATAGCGCAACAAGTTAAATAAAACTATTAACTAACATACCTGTTCATTAGTTGGTGTTACACGATGCATTTCCATTTCTTACTGTATTCTTCTTTAAAAGTCTTGCCACGCTTCTTAGTTGTGGAAGACATGATGATTGATATCTAAATCCAACCAACATGAGTTCAGATTGTCGACGAAAATCGACGCTGTGACAGCCTGTGAGAAATCCGACAGTGTACACGGCGCTAGCGTAGCGAGGCCTGGCGCTGGGCGGGCGGTAGCGGCGCGGCCAAGAGAGGTATTTCACCCGGCCCCCGCTCGCGAAGCACATGTTGTATGCACATGTATGCACTGAAAGGGGTGTGCTAGATAACAAATTGTCCAATCGGAAGCACTGTGGGATTTCTATGCATGGATTCAAGGATGGCTGCGCTGCAATAGTCAGTACGTGCTAAACCTTAAACGTGCTAAACCTTAAAGTGCTAATTTTGAAAATCGGCAAAATCTGCAAAATCCGGAATTTATGGTATGAAAATCGTACCGCCCGTAATCGGCCGATTTCCCGTAGAAATTACGGGAAATCCGTACTAGTTGGCATCTCTGTCTTAGGATACTTTATCCTTCATGACCCCCCCTGGCCCCCTCCCTTCCCCTCAATAGGGAACTCATACCAACAAGAATTTACAGTTATCAAAAGATATTTACCCATGTACAAGTATTTCAAATGTCCTCTGGAAGTCTTAAATGGGTGTCTTTCTGATGAATATGTAAATTTTCTTTGATACTAAATTTACAATCAAAGACAATATATTAAGGTTGATCAGTAGTATTTCAGTACCTGTTTAAGGAGACTAAGCCTAGAGAAGGGCTTCTTCCACTCTTCGCTTCTGTTACACATCTTGACAGGGCAGTAGAAGTGCTTGGTGACCTTTGTCACATTCTTCTGTTGAGACCGCGTGAACCTCTTCCTCTCATCATCATTCTAAAATAGAAGAGCAATGAATTGAGAAATGACATCTGGTATTGTTTAAATTCATGTAGTATTTTACGATTTCACTTTCCCTCCTCATTCTATATTTACATGAGATAACTTTTTTTCTATAACTTTGTATTAGAAATTTCACATAAATAAGAAACTGTAAAACCAAAAACTTTTATGAGCATTATGATGAAACTTTACAGAAATCAGTGAGTGTACAAGTTTCATGTAAGTGTCATACTGTAAAGGATCTCATTTCAACTTAAAATTAAATATAAGACAGTTTTCGCCACATAAATTACAGTCACAAAAACTGATAAAGTTTTATTGCAGTTGTTTTGTTTTACAGTGAGATTTATTGTTTTGAAATAAAAATTGAACCATTTAAATTCAAAGAATTAAAATTGAACCATTTAAATTCAAAGAATTAAAATTTAACCATTTTAATTCAAAGAATTTTCTATTATTATTTATTACAGTCTCTCATACCTTATAAATCTTATGTGTTTGTATGATGTGTATGCTGCGGGCTGCTGAGGTGTTGAAGATCTTGCTACATCCATCCACTGTACAGGGGACATTGACTGTAGGCTCGGCTTGTAGCTCAGCCTCCGTGGGACAAACAATCAGAAGATCACTCCTCCCACTATCTTCCATCATCTCCATGGTTACACGTCTTCAGCTGCATCCATTTTCAACTCGGGTGTCATCATCACTCATGGATGCCTTCTGTGAAGATCAGGAAATGAGATAAAGAAATGTTATGTATAAAAACATGAACAATAATGAATATACTAATTAAATTTTAATGATTTAATCTATAATGCATATATAATAACATATCCATCTGAAGTGGTCCGGACAGGTTGGTTATCCAGATAGGCAATCTAAGAATTAAAAAAAAGTAATTTGAAGAAGTTTACAAGCAAAATTTCATAAATCTTTTAAGACGTAGAGTCGTAGACATATGTTGAACAATATCGTTAATTAAGAAGAACAAATGCTCATGATGATTAGTGCTATTTGATGAATATTTTTTGTTAAATCCAAAGGCAAAAGAGAAGGCTTTCATTTTGGTTAATGTTTGGACACCCCCCCCCCCCCCCCCTTCATAATTACTATGCTCCTGAGGTTGAGGTGCTGGCAGTATCCAATTTCCAAACATTTTTTCAGCAAACCAATTAGAATCTACCTCTTGAGCTCTCCCGGTCCTGAATTAAGAATGGCAAATGCAAATAGGAATGCCTTACTAAAATGAAGGATATTACAGCTGAAAACTCAAACCATTTGATCCGCAATCCATTAATTGTTATGACACCTACAATTCTAGTGAAACTGAAAAGGGGGTGGGTGTAAAATCCATCAAGGATCGGTAGGAGGCGCGGCACGGCCGGCCGGCCAGATTGCAGAGCCAGAGAGAGACGGGCCAGTTTCTAGTTCTAGAAACTGTCATAACCAGGGCTGTCAACCCTCCTGCATTTGGAGGGAGTCTCACGCCACCACGCTCATTCTCCCGCCCTCCTGCAATCTCCCAGTTTATGAAAAAACCTCCCGCCAAATGTCTAAAATTAACAAGCATACCGGTTATGTATGCAATATGCGCGCTCCCTAGGGGATTGGGTGCAGGGAGGGGGTGGGGGAAGCTTTGAAGTTTCAATAAATAATTAGAGAAAGAAAAATTTCATTGTTCCGTTCTCGACTCTTAAACCTTGTCTGAAATCATTTTCGGGCCCCCTCCAGCGCAAAAGGCGGAAGTTTTGACGTTTCATTGAATTATTAGAGAGAGAAGACGATTCGTTGCACCGTTCTCAACTCTTTAATAATCCTTGTCTTAATTGTCTGCTCCTTTTTCGGCGCTTGTTCAGAAACGTATCCAAAATTTGACCCGTAACTCCGGCGTGGAGATACTGAAGTAAATATTCATTAAATGTCCAAATCAAGATCATTAGTTAAAAGTGTGAAGTTATCTACCATAATGTCTCAGATCCTCATTACGGTAGATAACTTCACACAGGCGCGCGCCCTCCCGCAACCCACTTTCGGTATGCACTTGTATTGTGAGGCGGTTTGCCGTGAAACTTGAGAAAAAGTGTATTCTAATATCATTGTTTTTCCGAAGAATACTCCAAAAATAACAAGAAATTGACACGAAGCAGGTAATAAACTAGACAGAAATAACCGTCTGATTTGGGTCATTTCTTTAATAAAACTGACATTTGTTGACATTCCCCAATACAGACGGTAACCCAGAGATCTCGTACCGTGGGGGTAGCTATGTACAACTTTTCGTACATGACATTTTCTCCCCGATTTTCTTTATTGATTTCTAAATCAGATGTAAATTAGGTTGGTATGTCATTTGTCCTAATTACAGTTATCAAAATGTGATAACTTAATATTAAATACATAATCTAAGGACTTACTTATATGAATTATCCAATTTGTATCTCAGAACTGTGAAACAGTACGTTCATGCACTCGAACATAGAGCTATATGACCCGGCGGCCGATATATTTCCGGGTCAATTCCTACCAAAACATAGCCAATGGCCAATCAGAGCACTCGTTTCTTGGGAGTTCGCTGGTCAAGCCGGGCTGACTCGTACGTAGCTACGGTAGCTATTGGACGTTCGAAAAGAAAAAATGAAAATTCATCAACTAAAACCAAGACGGATAATGTTGACGACGAGACTTTCTCAGATTAATCATTAATTTAGGATCTAAATGAGCAAGCTATCGTAAGTCAAATAAGCTATATATATGTTATTTTTAATTTTTATTATAATTGCAGCAGTTATGAGGATGTAAAGAGTGAAAATCTCGTTGCATATCTCATTCATCGCGGTCCGGTCTGTACAGTCCCGATGGGACATACTTCAGTCTCTCTAATCGTCAGTTGTTCCACTGAGACTACGTCTGGCTCCACTAGACCTCCGATTATAGAGACTGAAATTTTTCGGTCTAGTAATAAACATAACGACTTTTAACTCATGGTCTTTGACTTTATTTGGACATTTAATAAATATTTACTACATTTTGGATTTTTGGGTAGGTTTTACTTTTAGCATGTTTAGTAGGGTAGATCTCCACGCCGGATTTATGGGTCAAATTTTGGATACGTTTCTGAACAAGCGCCCCTTTTTCTTCCTACGTCCCACTTATTTCTCTTCTCTCTCTCTCTCTGTCTTTCTTCTCTTTTTTTTCTCTTCTCTTTCTTTTCTTTTTTTTTCTTCGCTTCTTTCTCTTTTTTGGGGGGGAGGGGGGGCTTCGTTTTTTTTTTTTTTGGGGGGGGGGGGTGACTGCCCCCACTCCCTGGCTACGCGCCTGCATGACTCTGGCGGAGGCGCGGCGTGGATCGCGGAGATAATTGAGTTAGCTCAGTGTGGTGGCTTCATCAAACACATTTGTATTGTCCCACCTACTGAGTTTCACGTACCCGCCAGCGCGCCACAACAACAATTACAAAACTAAAGTAAAACTGATTCAGCTTCTCTTAGAGTTAGACATAACTTTTCATTTTCAATAACTACAACTCCAACACCTTGATCATAACTTTAAATGTGAAGTAAAGTAAATACATACCCCCAAATCCAAATGTTAATGTACTTTCAAGCTGTTTTTTCAATACGACGCTGTAAATTCTGTATGTTGTTGATAGACATGATTAGTCTGAAAATTCAGACGTTTAGTCAAAAGCTCAGCACTCATGCAAAATAAAAAACATTCCGCCTTGGTGAAATGAGAAAACCATGCAGCCCTAGCTCCCATGCAGCTCTGTTTCAAAATTAGTTAAAAAATGTTAATCCTTTACCACTATATAATGTTTAAATTTCTATCGGAAAACAAACTTTGTATTATCTGTATAAACAAAATAAGTCTCCGTTAATAGACTAGTAGATTCAGTGCAAACTAGCATTCATTTTAATTTTGCTCTGCATAAAATCAGCGTGAAAGAGACTCAAATATCTGTATTGTGGGAGTACTACGAGTGATATGTATGAAGGGGTTAGCTGGCTGGATTGATATGATCAGTAAGTACATGATATCTGCTCTTTTATGGGATATAATAGGGAATGTGGTTTGTAAATTTGAGATAACCATTAGGCCTACCATTGATTGATGATTAAACCTGTAAACAGTGCAGTGCAATTGCAGTGTGAACAAGCGCCCATTGCATTTGAATGTGTGTGTACTGTGTGCCCAGACTAACTGTGATGGTGACTGTGACTCATGCTGTTTTACTGTAGACTACCTTGTATTGTTGTAAAACCTTGAATACCTAAGCTTCTGGAAGAAAGCCGTCTCCAGATCCAGCTGCAAAGCTTTCAGATCAGGTTTAGTCTAACCAGGGTTTGTGAGTTACCTCCCTGGACAAGGGGCCAGTGCCCAGGGGCAGGGGGGGGGGGGGGGGGTTACGTGGGGGGTGTCCCAACTTCCGGACCGGGTCTTGCACAATTATGAAACTGATGCAGAGTCTGAAGCCGATTTGTTTGGGGCTGTCTTCGTTCATATGAATGAATACACACGTACTACGTAGAACTTTAGCTTACATTAAGCACATGCGCATATACGTTCTGTTCATGTGATTTCAGCGAATTGCAGCCTCATTTTCCCTAATCGGCACTTACAAGAACCCTTCGTAGTGGCTATCGCTGGCTGCCATTCACTCAATGTGTTAAGATATTGGTGTGAGGAGAAAGCTTGCAATTTTCTGTTTGATCCAATACCAAAATTATGATAGTTTTGAAATAGCTCATTGTTCGTTATCTACTTATCTTTCATCCATCATGAAGAAACCTTAACTGTAAACAAACACAGCACGATTGCCTGAACATGGCTCGATCTTTCACATCTGTTGACCTGTCTTTGCATGCATACACTGCACACATAGATTTTGTGAAGTTTGAGTACCTGTATGTCTTGTGTCAATGAGAGAAGGTAAAACTCGGACTCTGCATGAGAATATCTACTTCATCAGAAGTTTCAAACTCCTCCCAATAGTTTGGTTATACTCCATGCATTGTATTTGTAGAAGATATTTGGTTATTTATTGTACTGGAGTTCCAAACATAACTTGATTGATATCAAATGTGCCATTTATTTTCACATTTGGCCTGATCTAATCTGTGGTTGGGCTATCAGCTCAATACATTGATAAACAAATCTTAAATGTGTTCAGTAACATAAACAATGTAAGGGAGAAACAACAACTTGGATTTGGACTGAACCATTTACAAACAGATATCGGTAATTAAAGTCCTGATCCATGTGACAAAGTTTCAAAGTCTGTCTTTTTGTGTAAATATCAGTTGTCTTATTTATGCTTTTTACTCATCTTTTAACCATATTAGAACACATTTTGGATATCAAGCTGGACTAACTTAATTTCAGTGAAGGATAGAGTTCTTCAAAAGGCAGTTAAGCTGTGGCCGCCATCTAACAACTACCATGTCGTCATCTCAGCCAGACAAGTTTGAACCGTTGGTTGAGAATCTCGAGAGGTTTATTGAAATCACCAGGCAACTGGGACTGGTCGTCAGTGATTTTCAGCCACAAGGACAAGCACCTCTAAACCAAAAGCTGTAAGTTCTACTTCTTGAGTTTCAGAGAGAAATATTGAAGGCAAAAGTTCTTGCTGATTAAACCTACATGTTTCCTTGCATTGTAATGGAGTTTCATTTTTAGCCAGATTATTTTGTTATTGCTGAAAAGAAAACTTCCAATAATTCATCCCCAGCCCCGAAAAAAAAAAGGGTGTGGGAGTAACTGTCTTTAAGTGGACTTAATATTACGGTAGTATATTGACTAATCTGAAGCTTAAAGTTTTAAAAGAAAAGAGTGTTTGAGGTGCTGTAGAGAGCAGTATTGTCAGTGTGGAGCTATCGGTCATTCAGCTATTATTTATGCGGTGACTGGTGAAACTTTTCAATATAAAACTAAAAGCCTACTTCTACTTCTTCAATATTTCTCTTGTAATCCCTTTGTTGTATAGACACATGCTGGTGAGCAGTCTTCAAGAACTAGATAAAAACAAGGAGCAAGTCCAAGATGTACAGGTTCCATTAGAGCTCATCTATGAGTAAGTACCTCGCTTGAGTCGCTTCAAATATCATCTGTTTTTGAGGGGCATGCCAATTTGGTCATTTAGATGGGCACATTGGCCAAGATTGATTGCAAACATGGCCTCAACCTTGGTTAGTTTGAGAGGAGAATCGTTGCCTAGGAGAAGGGCATGATGGCAAAATGCTTTCTTGCCTCCTGCTATTCAAGATTTGGCAGACTTTCTGCAGTTTAGAATGAATTGTTTCTGTTAGCATAGTAGCTTTATATGTTATACATCCAATATTAAGATTGGATTTAGTTATTTCATTTTATAACCTCCAATTACTTTTTAAACGTTTTTAAAAGCAACATTGTTAAAATTATTGTCAAAATTATTGTTGTGTATAGTGCTGTAGTCAAACGTTTAACCGTCCGGTATCCGACCGCCCATGGCGGATTCCGTTTTCAATTGGACGGTTTTGTTTTTCCGTTTTTTTTTTTTTTTTTTTTTTTAACGTTTCGATTTATGCCCCTCCACCTGGCACTTTGCCTGGCAATGTCTCCCAGCTCAGTAATATGTGTGTTGACTCACCACTCCGAAACTAGAACAACACTCCAATTTGTCTGTCATCTTGGTTTGAAAGTAATCTTTGTAATAGATCTCAATATGTAGTTTATAATAATAATTCATCCAACTTTTACAAACGGCGTACCACAAGGTTCTATCCTAGGTCCTCTACTGTTTTTAATTTACATTAATACATAAAAATACATAAGATTTATAAGGCGCCAAATCCACTTGACAGTCAAATGCTCAAGGCGCAGATCTTACACATTCTTCTAAAAACGACATTGTTACTATTATTTGTGACAAGTTCACAAGCACAAATCGGCGCCTTCAAATGCACCTCGCAGAAAGTCCTTCCGCTTTTTCACACGGACCTGGCTTGCTGCCGACAGAGTTGGTCCAAATTCTTTTTTTTTTTTTTTTTTTTTTTTTTAAATCGTTTAACCGAAAACCGTCCGGTTTTGACTGGCGGTTAAACGGAATTGGAGATATCCGTGATGTTACAGCACTAGTTGTGTATCGTCATCATTATGATGAAATCTTTTGATGAAAATTATTTATATTTTACCAAGGTTATAATTATCATTTCCATGGTTTTTAAAATGTTTTCCAGGCGAAAAAGAAAAAGAATATTACCGGTAAACGAAATAAAAATTTGTTTTAGTCCAGTAATGTACATATACGGAATACAATATTGTCTGTTTGGAGCCAGAAGGGCCTTATCTCATATCATTCATCGTTCACACTCGATATGTCTCACGTGATGGACTTCATTTTAATCCCACTGCCCATTTCAATTCTCTTTAAACACCACAGCAATGATGACTGTATTAATATTTTTTTTAATTCATAGATATGTTGACCAAGGCAAGAATCCTCAGCTGTACACAAAGGACTGCATGGAGAGAGCTGTAGCTAAGAATGAGCTGGTTAAAGGAAAGATAGAAACATTCAGGGTGAGTACAGATGAACCTACCAGAGAGTAGAGGGTACCTTTGTATTTTGTTGTGTAAACTCTAGGCTTGAGTCTTAACGGTCGATCACACAGGGACCCGACCGTTGCCGGCGGGTCCCGGTTTCGTTTTTTGATAACCGACGCTCCGAAAAAAATAATGAAATATGTAAGAAATTGCAGTTTTGCACACCACTAAAATCAATCCACCTTAAAACTTAAGTATTTAATTGTTACCAATCATATTCTAGCTCATCCTGAATCAATCCGAACTGCTTATATAAATATGGGTTGCAAAGCAGTTCGCCCCATGGGGTTGTTGTTGCCAGCTGCTAGCTAGCTACTGTACTGGCCGGGTCTCTCGGCAGGATTAATAAATCAGGTTGAAAGAAACATTAATGTTTGAATAATAAAACGGCTTTCTAAAAAGTACTTCTTTACAACATACCGATCGAATAATTTTTAAAAGACAAAATATATATTTTTTCTTTGATTTTGAACACCGCATGCTTCTTTTAAAAGCTGAAAATTACTTGATTATCACAAGAAGTTTCGATACGGATAGCTGTTGGAAGGCAAGTTCAGACTAGTCTCGGAAAAATGCGCAGTGCTCGTCGTTAGCTGTAATGCGTGCCAGAACGAACCCAAACAAAGACGTGATCGTAATGAGAAAAAATCATTAAAACCTACGAGAGCACAATTGGAAAGGCAACTACTCAAAATTATCGTAAGCACATACATAACTTGGAGGAAGAATACAATAGTTGTCCAAGAAAAGCCACAGAAATAGTGATAATTAAGGAGTTACTATAGGTACAATTATTATCAGAATGGGCCTGCAGCTCAGATCTACACGTGTTTAAACTGAACACGAGGCTAGACAACAAATACCGCCCTCTACGGTAAAAGCAGTATAACAAAGGATTCGAGTATTTGCAGGATTCGAGGCCCCTTGCGATAAAAATGTACCCAGTTACTCCTCGATTATCACAATTTCTGTGGCATTTCTTGGGCGATTATTGAATTCTTTGTCCAAGTAATGTATCTGATTATGGTAATTTTGAGCAGTAGTTCTCTTTCCAATTGTGCTCTCGTAATTTTGAATGATTTCTGTTACTATCACGTATATTTGTTTTGGTTCGGTCTGGCACGCATTACAGCTAAGAGGTGCACTGCGCATTTTTCCGTGACTAGTCTGAACTTGCCTTGCAACAGCTATCCGTATCGATACTTCTTGTGATTACCAAGTAGTTTTCAGCTTTTAAAAAAAAAGCATGCGATGTTTAAAATAAGAGATAAATATTTATTTGTCTTTAAAAAATTATTTGATCGGTATGTTGTAAAGAAGAATTTTTTAGAAAGCCGTTTTATTATTCTAACATTCATATTTTTTTACCCGATTTATTCAACCTGCATGAATCAAAATGGCGGCTCGAATGTTGTCTTTATATTTTTGCTCGAGTTTTTTAAACTTTTAGAGGCACGATAATGGCACTAAACATCGCCAATCATGGATGAAAAGAAAATAATGTCAAATGGAAGAATATACCAATCTGTGCCGAGGTATGCATGTGTTGATTTATTTGACTGATAAAAAAGGTCACTTTTAAGGGACATACTGATGATATGCGCTTTTTATAGAGGCAAGTGAGGCCGTCGGGACCCGGTTTATGAAAACTCCGACATGACTCAAGCCTAGTAAACTCTGCCCAAAACTGGGCCCGGTCTTATAAAGAGTCTTATTAATTGCAAGTTTGCAGTCCCCTATGTACATAGTTGCGATTGATATCAATCGAAAATAAGTTGCGATTAATATCAACTCTTTGTATTAGACGGAACCCAGGTCTATAAGTAGCTGGTGTTCCTATCTCCACCTAGGTTTTCAGACCAATGAAGCAAACCTCACTGGCCCGAATTCACAAAGGAGGTTTAAATTTAACCCATGGTTTAAGCCATCATTTACATAACTCAACAACTCATGGTTTATAATTACTGCAAATTAAGCGTACCTTGCCTTGCGCACGTCTAATATTGGACCTCTGACTGTGTCACGTTTATTTTGGGCTAATTTTAGACCAAATGAAGATTTAAACCATGGGTTAAATTTAAACCTCCTTTTTGAACTCTGGGCCCCTTAATCTCTCCAGCAGAAAAAGGCAAGCAAGGAAGTCAGAAGCTGAGAACCTCTAACCAGCTTCCATCCCCAGCCCCCCCCCCCCAAAAAAAAAAAATCATGTCACCATGTAATTAATTTTCATTTCATAACTTTATTATTTTTTTAGTTCTTTTTTGTTAGTAAAATGGTTACGGCTCATTCAGATATGACACGGTAAACTGCTGCAGAAAATTCCCACATTCTTTTATGTCCATATCAATGGAAAATTCACGCAAAACAAAAGTTTTGCACGTCTTCAATGAGCTCTGTGTTTTAAGATACAGAAATGTAACATGTACTGCATCATAAAAAAACAACATGGTTTTTCTGCGTCATGAGTGAGGCTTTAGTTGTATAGAATTATAGATGTTGGCACACGACTCGACCTTCCATAAGTAAGTGTAGACATTTTATTGAGGTTTAACTTAGGCCACTTTCAATGCCCTGCCCTACCCTAGGAAGATTTCTAACGTAGAACAGTATACATGTACATCTATGATCTATCGTCAAACATCTCTACTCCGGTCATAGCTAGCGGCCAAATGTGTTTATGAGTTTCCATCAGTCAAGGATAACTGTGACCCTGACTATTCAAAATGCTGTCTTGCAACAAATTATGTTAAATTGGGAAAAAACAGCAATTTTTTACAAAAATCGTTTTGAAGGAGCCTATATTCATGTTTTATCATCAATCCAAGATCCCAGCCTATCCAAGGATGGATACGTACTAGAGCAAGTGGTGAAAGCAAGCTACTTCTTACATACTTTTAAACCAACATTTGCAATGTTTTATTTTATTTCTGCAGAGATTCAAGAAGGCTCTTGTCACAGAGCTGGGTAAAATGTTTCCAGAAGAGATTGACCGTTACAAGACCGTTAGAGGTAGTGACACATGAACAGAGCAGTTCAGCAAGAAACCTATTGACTTGTGAAAGGACAGTGAACCATGCCTTGTTAAAGAACAGTGAAGTTTCTCCATTACCCGCTCAGGATTACCGAAGGAGATGATGAGAACCGTTTCCCACAATGAATACAAGAATGGAGGCAATGTTATTAGATGCAATGGAGAACAGGATATGGGATACTGAGCTTGCCCTGTAAGGAGTAGGGAAATGATGTGTTGTACACACGGTGGAATTGCTGATGGAAATTGTCTTCAGATAGATGCTATTCGTTAACCATTTGTGGGAATGCATGTTTAATGGAAGAGTCATAGTTGCGAACTTCATACTCGGGTTCGAAATCCCACTGGAAATGATTTGTGCCGAGAGTATAATAAATTAGATCCTTCATTGAAGAATTCCTGCGAATGTATGCCCAAAGCACATATAGATGAAGATGTTGCCTTTATTCACCAACAGAAGTGAACTCATGAGATATAACAAATCCATTTTATTTCATTTACTTGGAACAATTACAATGTAGAATCGACTTTAATTAAAAATACAATTTTGTATCAGTTCTTGCCCATATATTGGCTTTAGTCCAGTCCTCTTTCACTATCTATCTATCTCTCTCTCTCTCTCTCTTCCTTCACTATCTCTCTTTCTACCTTCACTATCTCTCTCTCTCTTTCACTATCTCTCTTTTTCTTTCTCTCTCTCTCTCTGTCTCTTTCCTCTTTCACTATCCGTCTCTCCCTCCCTCACACTGGGACCCTTTTCCCCAAAATTGTTCAATTAAATGTGTCCCAAAGAATGAAAATACAGGGCCCCCTCATAATTCAGAGGTTAAGCAATTGAGGGTAAGGTCAGTCTTAAATCCCAGAGAATCTGTGTGTCCTTCTGAGCGCTACCTTGTCAAAATTCGTTAAACCTGCAACAAAATTTGATACGCTGACGACACCAAATGTGATCATGTGACCCCAAATTTACCATATTTTAATAAATAGTCAAAAAGTGTAATTTGCATGCACAAGTCCAAACTATTTAATCATTTGGTGTAGAGGGATTGTCTGAAGGCAACAAGAGAACTGTCTTATTAAGTGGATATGGAATAAGAAAAAAAACTTTTAATATGAGGTTCCTTTTGAGGGGGGGGGGCAAGACCCATTCTAAAGGATTGTTCAGATATGGCACTGTAAGTCGGCACGTTATTTTAGGTGTAAATGGATGGCAACAAAGGACTTGTGCGTATTCATCGAGCTCTGTGTTATACTATTGAGAAACGTGAAGCGTACAACACTTTATGTCGTAAAGGAAACATCATGGTTTTGCTGCGTCATATCTGAACGAGCCTTGACTGGATAAATCTCCTCAGGAATGTGAAGGTATTAATAGACAATGATATAAAAGGAAAGCTTGCATGAAAATCACTGATGTTTTATATGCTTGTATATTTCATAAAGATAATAAACATGATCGAACTGTAAAAGCAAAAATGGTTTGTTTATCTGTGTACATCGATTTAAATATCTGCATTAATTTAGTAACACATCCCATGGGACAGCATTTGGACAAAAACTAGGTGACTTTAACATGATTTAATTTCACTTTAGAGAAGCAATACAGAATCTCATTACACATTAAACACTACCGTACTTGTTTAAATGTAACATACATGAAGCCCTCAAACTCCCATCAGCTCAGGGGAGGTTTTTCAATACACGCTATAAACCACCCTGGGATTTTAATCTTTTACAGATCTAGAAAGAAAAAAATTCATAACCACAAGTCAAGATTACCTAAAGGTCTTCAAAGGTTCTGACCGACTATCTACATCCCTATCTAAATGCTATTACGATTTTAAGTGTGCAGAGAAGTTATGTTAGTGTTGGTCAAAGTAATGTTGAAATTGTGTATTTTGCGATTCATATTTACTGGTACACAACACAAGCAAATCCACAGTAATTATTTCTTCCTTTTAAAATCCTTCATCAGAGTTTCCTTGAATCTTTTAACCCAAATTTTTAATTTGTCAATCTAGACAAACACATATTCTACTCTTTAATTTAATATTTTTCCAATGATAGTCAAAAAAAATTATCAATTGAAATGTGACCACGTATTACAAATACTTTTATTGCTTTCAAAACTCTTGACACAACAGGAAATATCATTTTAATCATATTCAAGACTTTGACCAGCACTCAACACTGTAATACCTTTAAATTTAAGACACATTTATATAATTAAAAAAAGTATCCCATACATAGATGGCTATTACTGTTTCATCAAGTTTAATATCAAATCTGGAAATAAACCTTGAAGGCAACTACTCCATGGAAAATTGGTAATATGGTCTTCTGACAACAAAAATAGTTTTAATTTAAGTATTGATCGAAGTATGGTAGTAGACTAGTAGTTGACAATTATAACCTTTTATGAACAATACAAACATCTATTCTTATACTTGTAGTTGTCTAAAACATTTTCCCCTTAGAACCATGTTCAGGGTGATGAAGGCACAATCACTAATAATAGACGACAAGAATCATGGAGTTAGAACTGAGATGATGATGAAAATTCCATTCTTATTAGGTCTTATTTTAACAGTTTTGAACATCTTCATCACGCTATTCTGATACAAAACACATTGTGTCGCATTTGATTTCTTTAATTGTCAAAATAAAAAAATATAAGAGGGAGAGGCGAATAGCTCTCTCACAGTCTATGATGTCAACTTGGAAGTTCATAATCTTGTTCTACATCCCCTCAAGAGAAAGCCAGTGTGATGTCCAGGAATGGACATGGTCCACTCCTAACAACTACAGGACTCAACACGCCTGGAAACAACATGTCCTGTGTCATAACTGTCAAGTCATAATATATCATACTCATTTCCTTGTGCGAAAAAATACAAATCTTCATAGTACATCATCTTGTGTCTTGGAAGTGATGTGGATGCATTACGAGATAACATAACTGCCAAGGCCTGGAGAAGATGCCCACCAACTGTCGCACAGATCCTTAATTTCAGAGTCTTTCATGACCCTTGGGGCTTCAGGCAGCGGTGGATCAGCACTGTATACATTTGCTCTTGACACAAGAGTTCAAAGTTTAAATAATGAGTTTTCATCATGTGAGGAATCCCTTGCCAGACACCTCTCTTCCTTTCTTTGAGAGGAAATCCTCCAGGCTTTTGTTCAGGTCCTTCCCTATCTGCTTGGCTGACTGTGAAAGAGATATGGAAGACAGTGTAGGTACATGGTTAAAGACATGATAAGGGAATCTTATAAATTGCAGAACATGGTTAGAGTATGAAAGGAAATATTATAAACTACATGAATATTTTTTATAAATGTAATGCTTCTTGGGAGAAATTTCAATTATTTAAACATGTTTGTGGCTTACACCCAGTAGATGCAGGTTCAAGTCCTGCTGGTTCCAAGATTTTTTCTGACTTGTTTTTCAATACAGATCAATCAATCGATCTTATTTACTTGTTGTAAGCCACAAATATGTTTATTACAATGAGGTGTCGATAAACATAGTTTTTGCTCTTTTGCAAAACGATAATTTAGTGTCTTGCCATTCCAATCATCTTCGATAGCAAATAGAAATAAATGCTTACAATCATGACTGTACAATGTAAATGAGGGTATATTGTTTCTCGTAAAGTTCAGACAAAAGAATGGGAAGATCATCAAGAGTTCTGTACACATGAGAAATTATATAAACATTTTTCTTCTAAAATCGCTGCAATTACTATTAAATGTCAGTATCGATAGTCCTTGACACAAGAGTTCAAAGTTCAAAGTTCAAATATTTTTCTTCTAAAATTGCTGCAATGACTAATATCAGTAGTCCTTTCACCAGTTGAATACTAAGCCCAAAATAAAACAGTGTGTGCTATACCGAAATCAAATTACATCCGATAGGTTAAAAAGCCTTAATAACAATCAAATGAAAAGGGAAACTTACAGTGAGCATCTTATAGATACTGTCTATTGTCAGACTTCCAGAACCTTTCTTCACCATGCCATCAATAGCTCCCTCTTTGTTGACTGCTGCAACTATGCAAGCCATGCTGCATGCTTCTTCTTCCAGCGTCGCATCCACAATGTGACCGGAGCCAACCTACAGATTAAAAAAAATAATAATAATAATTGTCTTCATTCTCGACTATTCTCAACTTACAATTCTAACGAATTAGGTCTGTAGAGGACCGTCTTATGTTTAGTAAGCCTGTACACACTTGTTTATGTACTACCCACTCTTTCTTTTCTCTTTACCGGTACTTTGTGTAATTATCTGCGGCCGTTGGAGCCCAGCCTTTGAAAGGCCAATGCCAATGGCCTCTGCAGACTCCTCCATATTATTTGTATTATACAGTAGGCTTGCGGGTGCACCATGTGAGAGAGGATCTCTCACATGGTGCACCCGCAAGCCTACTGTATATCTACATCACCATGCAAGTCGATACTTACAAGCAGCATTATTTGTATTGTTTATATATTTGCTTATATGTATAATATATTGTTGAATGTATTTTTTATGAGAATTGGAAATAAAATGAATGAATGAATGAATGAATAAAAGTGGACTCAAAAGACTGATATATTAATGACAAGCACTTGTGAGCCCTAGCACAACATCCAAATTCTATATACGGTAAGATTGACTGCCGAGTTATTGGCGACGGAGAATGTGAAATTTAAATATAAATCTAAAATCATTTCTATAAATAGGCATCATCTAGATTGTTCTCCGAAGTGATTATTTGCTACTTTAGTCATATGTTTTATCCATCCTTTTTCAAATACTACCTTTTAAAATTAAAGATGAAGGTGAGTTCTGGTAATGCGATTGCATTGTGAAAGAAAAGGTGTGGAATGGATCAGAAAAAGTTGATCATGTAGCAATGTAAGTATTGGTGTGTACTGCAAGGTTCTGGAGTCATCAAAATCATAATAAATCTTGGTAAGGTAACACAGAAAGATGTATATGGGACTACACAAATGGTGTCGGGCACAGTCGGGGCTACTATACCTTGATTTCCTTATCTTTCTATGCTCATTACTCAGCCAGTATACATTTTCTTCAAAATTGTTTGGCACATGACATTTATTTGTAATCTTGAACATTCAGTGTAAGTTTTGTTTGATTTTGTGAGAATTTATTTTCTTTTTTTTACCAGAACTCAAGTTTATCTTTAACTTTGAAGGGCTTGAATGTGTGTATACACTCTCAGCTGTCTATTCTGGCCTCCTTACCGTGGTGACTGTTACAAGTACAGGTAGATTCTTGGTATCCAAGGTGACAAAGTCGTGTGGGTTACTGGATACATCAATGTCTTCCGTACCATCCATGTCTTTATGTACTGTCACCAAAGGTATCCTAAAATTCAGAGGAAAGAGGTTAAAAATAACTTTATGTTTTGAAGATTAAAATAATGCCACCGACACCCCCTTCGGTGAGGCATTGAAAAAAGGCTTCATATTGAAAAAAGTGTAATTGTTCTATGATTTACCGGTAGCTTAAATCGCATGGGAAGAAGAAAAAAAAGTATAAATTCACAGCATATAAAAAAAAGAAGAGCAGGACATAAGATATCATGGCTGGCCAATTATTAAAATGTCATCAACTGAGGTACTTTTTGAGCAGCATAGTCCTAATTTTTTACTCAACACGAGGTTAAAGTCTTAGTTTTAAGGGAACCAATGCACTAACTTGTTTTTAGAAAATTAATAACTACAGTATTGTAGTTTTAGACGGATAAAAAGGAAACAATACCCTTACCGTATTTGCCGGCGATAAGGCCGCAGCGCCGTATAGGCCGCACCTTTGATTTTGACATTTAAAAAAAAAAAAAAACTTTTGTCGAAATCGGGATTTTGTCTCTTGCGTACAATTGTTGATGTGAGCATATGATGCTAGCATATAGAGTTTTCTGTGATCTATACATTGCGCCTCTCTCTTGTGTATTGAAATGGATTCAAAATAGCGACTTCGCGTGCTGGATGCTTCGCGGCAGCTCTGTAAACGGGCCCTTCTTTTACTTTTGCAATGCATTGGCACAAACTTAGATCAAGATCTATCGGCAGATGTTGTTTTTGGAAGTTTATTTTCGTCTTCATGTCAACAATGCAAGAAAAAATTGTCGGTAAGATGTGTGGAAATGTATAGTTATTGTACCGTTCGTAGATCTAGTCCCATATGTGCAAATTCGTGCTGGTTTTGACTTACTTTTTAATTTTTTTTTACTCTTTTGCCGCATAGGCCGCACCCCGACTTTTTGATATTTTCTCCTCCAAAAATACAGCGGCCTTTACGCCGGCAAATACGGTATTTGCCTCTTAATGGAGACCACAATTTTCAAACAAATTCATGACTTGAAATACCCAGAGGCCACAAGGCTACCTCCGTAAAGCCCTTCTTACTGATCTGAATACCCTTCTCAAGTCAACTCTATCTGTAGCCTATTTCAGATAGCATATCATGACCTCCATGCCCTTTTGATGGGCCGGACTGGCCTGCCCCTGTTTTTGTTTTTATTCCTCTTTTTTCCAGACATTTGAGTAAAAAATAAAAAAAAATTCAAGGGGGGAAAAATCGCATCTAACAACATTGCCCCCCTTCTGAGAAAGAAAATTGAGAAAGAAAATTGAGAAAGAAAATTGGGAAAAAAAATTGGGAAAAAATCTGGAAAAATCTGGAAATAAGGGAAAAATCAGGAAAATCAGGGGGGGGGGGGGGGAAATCAGGAAAGAATCGGAAATCGATTTCAATCGGGTAATTATCAGGCCTGGGCATGCAGCACTATTCTTGATCTTAGAGAGCAAATACCTTGTATTATAGAGGGCTGCTTTGACTGCCAGAGCGATAGCATCAAGTAAGTTTCCTCCACATTCCAGCACAACAATGTCCGCATAGAGAGTCCATACACACTGACCTGCTATTACACACAGGGATTTGTAGTCCAACATCTGTGAAAGATAAAAAGAAAAATGATGAATTTATCAGAATACGGGAGTTTACAGATACAATCTGTGCATGGGCAGATAAAGGTCATTTGTACAAAAATGGTAAAACCCACAGAGATGAATACTGGATATGCGCTCATGAAAGTTATGTAACATTATTCATTTATGCACCAACGGTACATTCTATGATACGCAGGTGGAAGTATTCTTTTCAAGAGGGCAAACAAAACATATTCATGAAGCACATCTAGGACTTTGGCAGTTATTATTCCAATATGCTCAAAGTGGAACTTCTCCATGTGTAAAAGATCTGTGGATATTTGGGGTCATTTGTACCATGTGCTATCTGTAAACTCCCTTATTGGTTAGACTTGTACTGTGCACATCGCCACTGCCTCTCTGTGCAGAGAAACGATAAAAAGAAAAAAGAGCATGGTAGTTCAATGGGTATGTAGTGTCTGCAAAGAGAGTCCACATAAACTGACACTCAATCACACAAATATTTGTAGTCTAGCAACTGTAATAGTAATAAGTTTACCCTCAGTACCAAAATTCAACCAAATCTTTTCACCTGTGACTCCTACCTCATTCACAATTTACCTGCAACCTTCAATAGACAAAAAAAAATTATTATTCTTCAGAAATCAAATCAAGAAACTGTTGTCCTACCTTTTTATTTTTGTAGACAAGCCCAAGCATGTTGGATATCTCGGCTGCCAGCTCATCTCCACCCCGCCCTGCGAACTTTGGAGATGCATTAGCTGAGAAGTCTACAAAGAATTCTATCCCACCTCGGGATGGATTCAATGGATTAGGCGGTCCCATTTCAGCTTTCACTCCAACTAAGACCTTTACAATGAAACAGGGGGGAAAAACAAGCCATGAATTTAAGAAAAGATAACATAATTATAAAGAGGAGGATGTGGAAACTCTGCCCGTACAATTTACATTTGCATTGTAGCTGTTTTGAATATGCAAATGCAAGAGTTCTTATCAAGCTATGTTGTCAAGCATCTGCCCAATCCATTCCCATTGACCCTCATGATAAAGTTTAAACGTTCCAGGCATATTATAAAACTTCAAAATAATAATAATAAGGATAGATCGAGTTGCAATTTATATAGCACTTATATAGTGCCATCAGAGTCAGAGTTAAAATACAAGTTACCAAGCAGTGACAGAATGAGTTCAATGAGTGTGTCTGGTTTCAGAATAAAAATGTCTTCAAACTCAGACATTTGATTAATGATACTATTAGCAGACATATTATATTTAATCACTTCACAATGTTCCAACTGTTAATTTTCAAAGAAATATGATTCAACCTACCTGTGTGTTTGATAGCTTCAATCTTGCAGAGCCACTTGTGTTGGACACTACTCCACATTCCAATTCAAAGTTTCGATATGACAGACATGTTCTTCCATCCGAGCGCAAGTCATCCTAAATAGAAAGAGACGAAACAAAACTGTGAAATTTCAACAAAAGCACTTTTCAAGCCCCTTTTCATCCTTCTTTTCCAGAGACAACTGCTTGGTTCCCTCCTCCTGATATCGATAACGTCACACTACACGCGTTGTAGACACCCTAACAGCGACGTCGTCTGAAGCAGTTGTGCAATATCTGATGGGTGGCTGTAACGCCCGAGTCATGTCGGGACATTTATAAACCGAGTCCCGATGGCCTTGCATCGATCGGGAACCAGTGTCCCAATATCAGCTAGCAGGATCAATCACTTGCCTCTATAAATAGCACATATTATCAGTAGGGCCTATGTCCCTAAAAAGTGACCTTTTTTATCAATCAAATAAATCAACACATGCGTACCTTGGCTCAGATCGGTATATTCTCCCATTTTACATTATTTTCATTCATGTTTGGCAATGTTTAGTGCCTTTATCATGCCTCTAAAATTAAAAAAACGGGGGCAAAAATAGAGAGAGAACATTCGAGCCACATTGTCTTTCCAATTGTGCTCTTGTAATTTTAAATGATTTCTGGTACGATCACGTATTCGTTTGAGTTCGTTTCGGCACACATTATTACAGCTAATTGCACATTCCTTCCGTGACGTAGTCTGAACTTGCCTTGCAACAGCTATCAGTATCTAAACTGTAATCTAAGCAATTCGTCGCTAACTTAACACACGCACGCGCCCGCACCCGCACCCCACCGCCAGTACGGTACACAATTGTATTGT
>JAVYIG010013076.1:0-49410 GCA_035222895.1 Strongylocentrotus droebachiensis | reverse complement strand
GGGGGGGGGGGGTCACAGATGTCAAACTGTCTGATAACCATAATTATGAGGGCGTGTAAACTATTCTTTTCGTAAATGGTAACACCTGGGTTTTTCTTTCGGGAAGGGCGAAGAAACAACAAGAAGAACGTTGTGAAAGGGATGAAATGTAAGTGAGAAAAAAAGAAGACTTAAATAGAAAATAGACATTTCAAAAGAGAGGAAACAAACGTTTATTTTCAATTCAACCCAATTCAATTATAGGGTTTATTCAAAATGACGTTCTTGCAGCCGAAGCTGAATTGCATGGGCGTTTACAAGGTAGAAATGGTTAAAATACAGCATTATACAAGACTGTATTGTATTGTATTTATTAAACTGCATTGATGTACATGAATATTATGTTTATAAACATATAAATCAATTTACAATGTAATGTAACAAATCAAACATCAAATATCGGGAGCGCCAGAAGTGTCAAGTCTGACAGACATGAGCGCTATATACAAGAACCCACTACTACTATAATTATTATTATAAATTACATATAAAAGAATAAATATAATAGGCAGCATCATAAAACATCATAAAATATATACAAGAAAACAGAGGCAAGTAGAGTGTGAAAGTGAGAGAGAGAGAGAGAGAGAGAGAGAGAGAGAGGGAGGAAGGGCGGGAGGGAGGGAGGGAGGGAGAGAGAGAGAGGGAGAGAGAGAGAGAGAGAGAGAGAGAGAGAGAGAAGAACAGAAGAAGGAAGAAGAAAAAAAGCATCACCAGTAAACTTTATCGCCCACAAAAATCCAATTTAGTAGAAGCGACAGAGTGTATAAAAGTGATGCATAATTGATGTTGTATAGGAGATCATTGACCGCTATATGGACTGCCCGGTGTTCAGGACAAGGTTACTCGCTCCGTCAGATGATGCTGCTTCCACACGCCATTATTTTTAGAGGATGCGGCGTCGATGAAGAGGGGGAGAGGGGGGGGGGGGGGGGGGGATCTTCTTTCCCTTTTCGTGTCTTTTGGTGTTCAAGCGAAAGGCAAGGGTGTGAATGATGCGGATGTATATTATCTGACCGTTTCTCCTGTAATGACCTTGTATTTATATAGCTGTGTGTTTTAATAGCAGACATCCATCTCTTTGAGCGGACCGCCACCACACGAACCTGGGAGCAGCTCATCTGTCTCTTTTGCCATTGTTGTCGTTGTTGTTGGTGGTCTTCTTTTGATCTGTTTTTGTCTTCGCATCCTGGGTCGCCGTAGTGGAGGCAAGGAAGGAGATGGATTGGTGCATTAGAGGCTGGGCTCGTGATGCATGGATTCGATCATGGAGTCAGCAGAAGGAGAAAGAGGACAAAATAATGGGAAGAAATTCCTGACGGGAGGGAACATTCGTTGTGTGAAAGATAAGAACAGTTTTATAATGTAGAGGGGGGAAATGCAAATAAATCAGCGTTATGAACGTTTATGATAAGAACAAAACATTTAGCAATATAGTATACTTTGACAATTTAAAAGATAACCTAGAACATGGATATGAGTTATTTTCCCCAAAAAACAATGATGATGATGATGATAATAATACTATTGATACTACTACTACTACTAATATAAATAATGATAATAACAATAATAATAATAATGAAAATAATAATTATGATAATAATGATGGTGAATATATTAGCAGTAAAGTACAGTAGTATTAGTACTAGAATGTAGTAGTAATAGTAATAATACTATACTAGCATTAATGAAAATAATTTGTTTCCCCTTCCACAGGTACCCTTTATTAAATAATATCGTTCACATTATGTATACAAGAATTGATTTATACATGCAGATTTTAAAAATAATGCTCTTGGCCATTCAAAATATGATAAGAAAATATATTGATAGATGTCAATTACAAATTGAAGTTTACTTTTTTTTTAAATATCACATATTTAGTTGGCAAAATGATTTTAGAAGAAATAAACAATCAGAAACACATAAATGTCTTTTCTTTCAGATTAGTTTTACATTTTCAGGTTATAAAATAATAATCATGGGCAATTATCAAATTATATGGGAGTATATTAAATGATCTGAAGAAACGATTTACTTTCATACTTTGTTTAGAAATATCAGAGGGGTTATGAAAAAGAAAACGGGCCTTTTAATGGGAATTATCATTAACATTAATTAGTATGTCACATTATGTTGGGCAACCCAGCAAAAAACAAGGTACACTGAAGTTCTCCCAATTGCATTGGTTATCTCCCTTTAGCTAGTTGAAAACAAATCCAGGGTCCACGTATGTCCCATACTTTACTAAATATTGTTTACAAAACAACATCACTTTAATCACGGAAGAGGTTTACGGTACACCATGTGTAAAGTCCTCGAGGGACTGAGGAAAGTAGATAGAAAATAGAAGTGAGATGGAAAGGCGAGAAAGTGGAGGTTGGAAGGAAGCGTATCTTTCGGAAGTGAGTTTAGTCCTGAAAAGGACTGTAAACCAGAAAGTTGTAGGCAAGATGAGAGGTTTGAGTAGAAGACTGGATTGAGTTGGAGAGTTGAGTAGGCGAGTAGAGTTGCAGAGCAAGAGCAAGAGAGTAGACTCGACGTTTCGGACAGGTTGACTGTATTTGAATTTTGAATTTTTCTTTTAACTCGAGCTCTAATAAGAGCTTTGAGCATGAAACAGTCATAAGATATTCTAGTTAAATCTTCCTTGCGATCGGTAACGTATAGGACCACATAGGTTTGACTTACCCTAACACAACATAATCAATTTTGGGAAGGTTTTGGAAGATTTTCCCTCAAAAGACCAATATTTGTCCTTTAATTTATCACACTCATGACTACGTACACGTCTGCAGCAACACGTTAATCAGATCATGTATCTTTAATACATCGCGCCTTTCTTACCAATTCAGTGTTCCATTACTTGAATAATGTGGGTTCATGCAAGGATAATGTTCCTAAGTTCCAAGAATTTGCTGGACTGACATACCCATGACCTTCAAAGTTCCTTGTAATCGCACAGAATACAAGACATTGAAAAGGATTGATTGTGATAGCAGCAGCGGCGGCTACAGGAGTCTCTTCCCGCGGAGGTGGTGGGGGGCTCAAGTCCGAAAATCGTTGTCTTTGAAGACAAGGGGAAGAAGAATGAACATCACAGTTTTCAGTGCCCTTTTTCGGCGGATGCAGGCATTTTGTAAAAGAATGGGTACAATGTTTCCTAAAGTTTTTTGACAAGCAACCACAAGTCATATCCCTTCAGGGGTGGGGGCGCGGATGGGGGACAAAGGGGATTTGGCGTTTTAAAATGGGCACGGGCCGGTTGCGTCCCCTTAAATCTGCCACAGACCTTTTGACTAAAAAAAAAAATCACTGATAAGCAACAAAGAAGTTCTGACATTTTCTAGGTGGTTTTAGTAGAGAAGGCGAGGGGAGGGGGGGGGGGGGGGTACGGGTAGAAAATTACATTGTCTTAGAGCAGAATAAATCACCCCCCCCCCCCCCGAGATCTGAGATGGTCGCTGTAAAAACGCCCATTTTCTCTCTTATATTTATTAGTCTTTTCTGTGGTTGACTCGCTTATAAATCTGTTCTAAAATTTAAAAAAAGGAAATTTGGAATTTTCTAAGGGAAATAATTATCGTGCCGACCCTTGTGGTAGAGTGAAAGGGAATTTTGCAGGTATATTTTTTGGTTAGGACAGTGTATTTTTTAATAAATCATATGGTGCACTTATCTAATTCAATAATGACATGCCTAGATAATTTTTTTAATAATTATATGCATAATTAATTCAATTCAATACAATTCAATTCAGATTTTATTGATTTAAATCCAAACAGATGGGATCATTCTCAAATGTTAATAACAGTGGATAACAAATGTCAAAATTATAGTGTAACATAAATAAAAATTGAGTTTAGTATATAAAACCAATAACCAGGAATGACACAAATTAACGTATTACTGTATGTCACTTCTGGAAATACAGGGATGAAAATAAATTAAATTAATCGGAAGAATTGTAACGTAGGCTCCCCCCTCTCCCTCTTTATTTCTCTTTCATTTTACTTTCTTCCTCTCTTTCTTCTTCTTTCTCTGCCTCCCTCGATATCTCCCTCTTTCTTTTGTTTTTGCCTCTCTCTCTCTCTCTCTCTTTCTATCTTTACCCCCCTCTCTTGCGACGTCTTATCACTTCTTTCGCTCTTCTCCTCTCTCTTTCACCCCTTTGTCTCCTCATTTATTTTCCTCCAATACCAATGGCCCTAATGGTTTTGCCCCTGTACAGTTACGCATGAAACATACATGCATGTAACTATATAAACGATTATCATTTTCTCACATTATTCTATTTATACACATAGATTTTTCGACATTCGTTTTTTTATTTTTCGTCTTCGAAATCTGCAATTTGTTTGTTTGTTTTGTCACATCAATAAGTTGAATAGCGCTTTCACTCTTTTACATAATAGGGTTGTATTTGTATCATTAATTATTAGAACATTTCATTCACAAGGTATATAAATGAATATTTTGTTTTACAAAACATAAGCATTTTTACAACTATTACAAATATACAAAAATTCTATTCTATCATCATGTCAATTTGAGCGACCTTACTACTTTCTATTTTCGTATCGCATATAAACAAACCGTTGAAAAAACACACCGAATTTATTAAACTGTTGTTTCACTTTGCGGTTAGTGTCAAATATCAAATGCCTGTATGATAATAAAGTGAAAGTCGTTGGGAATTCCACTTTAAAAATACATCAAAGGTTATTTAAAGTGTAATATAATTATGAATAAATGAATATAGGCCTAATAGTTCATAGCAAGAGAAAATGAAAATCTCATGCACTGTGATTCAAAAATGAAATCTATACCCACACGTCTTACATACTGCTGTGTCATCCCAAGGGCTTCGAGACAAAAAAGGAGGTCAAAATGCAGATTTGTTTTCCTTTTTTTTCTTTCTTTCATTGTCATTTTCAGTGCTCATTTCCTCAGAATAGGCATTGCCAAATACTACTAGATTTATTGACGCCTTTTTATCTAGGGCCTACCATACGACTTTTGAGCGGCCGTGTCATGTTTCAGAATGCTTAATTTGTGACCATGAAAATGATACTTGATGGTTTGTTCAATTACCACAAACAATTTTGACTGACATCTTTCACAGTTATTCTTTTCATCATGTGCTTTCTCTCTCTCTGTTTCTCACAGACGACACCAAAAACATAGATTTGAAGTTAGGTTCAGGCCCTGGCACGCGTCTAAATGCATAATATCCGCAATTTGGTCTTTTCTAACTGTCTGTGCTGGTTTTGTTCTTCAAGGTTTATGCTCATTTGGGGGCCTGTAGCCATTATTCCGTCAGCTGCACATTTCACCAATCAGCTTGCGTGAAGTCCTCTGGCAATTCGTCGCATTGGCCAATCAGCGCGCAGATGCTAAATGGGTCAGGGTAATGAACTCTGAATCGAAAGGCAATATTTCATGGGGGAAAAAAAAAACTACAAACACATGTCTGCCATATACGTGCACTGTGTACAGCGATATACCGTACGCGAACCCCCATTCATCCAACGTACAAGTACAAGACCAAACGATCGGTGCGATATGATGTGAGATTTCTATTTTCATGTAATAACCGCTCACTGTGAAACCACCGCGCAGTGCAAATGTGATTTTAAGGAATATTCCCGTATATCTGGACCAAGAGATAAGGTAGAGTATGATTATAATTCTTGTATTTATCTAGGTAGACGTCTTTGCATAGCGTGTTTAATGAAGCTGAAGAAAAAGATTGTTATGCGATAACTGTGCGTGCGGCATACATGTTGTACGATTCTGCATGTCAACACGACATTGAAATTGAACGTGAACGAGGGACGGGTATTGGAAGCGAGAGTCGCCCGATACACCGGCTATGCAGCTAGCTAAGCAGGTCCGCGGTAGAAAATATGGACGTAAAATGTCACTTCGCGGTATATAAAGGAGAACGTCGATACATTATGTATTTAGTCCCAGGGACCTGCTGTTAGACCTTAATTGTGGCCTAAAATAAACAACAGTGAACTCGGTTGTTTGTTCAATTACCTCAGCCATAGACCTAGTTTAAAACCTGAAGAATATTATTAATATAATTATAGTATACCGGCAGATCATAATCATCATTATTCATAGTCATACTCACATCGTGTACACTGCAACCTCCAATGCGATTGAGATATGTGAGGAAAACGTGTGCTAATTCAAAGCTAATTCACTCAAAGCAAACTACAATGTATAAAGCACAAGTTTATGTCTGACAAATACATGTATGCCCCCTAAATTGCATAAGTTGATATATTAATTATTTCATCATACACCTGCTATATTTCCCTAAACTAAGGTCAAGGAGTAAGGAAAAAAATACCCTGATCCAATAAAGATCTATAATTAAATTGATTTGTTTACATTGTATGTACATGTACATGTAGCAACTAATTAGGCATTTATCAATAGTCCTATTTATTACCAGTATAAATTTAGTTATTAAAATAACTTGTTTAATATTTTATAAGGAACATATTATAAGCCTATTACTATTAGCAAAATAATGAAGTATGAAGTGTAGTGGCAACATACATGTACATGTACATGTTTTTACATGGAACTCTATGCCTATATTAAAAAAAAATATATAACAAGAAATGATGAAATAGTCTAGGCATAATATTTTCTGAAGGAAGACATTTAATATACAATGTACATGTAGCCATGAACCTATACTACATCATTATGATATACAGTGTATCTCATGTATGTACAGTACATGTACATGTAGTTGGAAGGCAAAAATCTATTTGCATCTAATATTTGAGATAATTGAAAAATTAATCACAAGTATTAAACCATAATAATGTAATTTGACTGACCAAATACCATTCCAAACTGAGTACACATTTGATACTGTATAAGACTACTGTACAACATTGTAAAGAAACTAGGAAATATTAAAGGTGCTATATTATTACTTCCACAGCCATATCACAAACAGCAACCAGAACAAAAATAATAACAACTTTTACTTCTACTATTAGTACTACTACTACTTCTACTATTACATCTTCTTTTACTACTACATACTACTTCTATTTCTAATCTAATACTACTTCAACTTCCTCTACTAATACTACTACACTATAGTACTACTTCTAATTCTACTACTACTTCTACTATAGGTACTACTTCTTATTCTACTACTTCTACTTCTACTACTACTACTTCTACTTCTTCTACTACTACATGTACATGTACTACCACTACTACTACTTCTACTTCTACTACTACTACTACTACTACTACTACTACTTCTAAATGCAATTTCCTAATAATGTAAAATTATATTAAAACAGTTCATATTTTTAGAGCTCACCGAAATTACTACAAAAGATTATATTCATGAGAGACTTAATATTTTCATAGTGCATAGGGACGTACTTGTATGCGAGTTGGTATATACTATACAAGGGTAGAACATTAATATTAATTTTTATTGTAAGGATATATTGACTGCTTTGAGAGGCATAGTGGTTTCTATAGGGTCAAGGGAAACTCACAACCTGCTATGACCCCAAGGCGCTTGCGCCGCGGGGTCATAGCAGGTTGTGAGTTTCCCGAGACCCTATAGAAACAACTATGCCTCGAATATTAAAAGCAGTCAATATATATTTTATATACCGAAAAAAAGGAAAATGTTGACTCACCCATTTAGGTTTCCATCTCTTTGAAGTCATGAATATTAACACCAACAATAACTTGTGTACAGTATGAAATCCAACAAGCTGTGCTCCAGTAGAACAGGGAATACCAAACACGTTTACACGAACAGTAACTTTTGTACAGGATGATATCACCAACAAGCTGTGCTCCAGTAGAACAGTAGAACATGAACAGTAACTTTATAAATTCACAAAGTCTTGCAGCTGAATGTCATCTATAAGTTGAAATCTTGGCATAGCTGTGTCCTCCATTTTGCCTCTTCATTGACAAAAAATTGGAAACAAAAAACCCCAGTATTTTGCGATCGAGACTAGTACACAAAATGGTGATCGGTCGTCTGCGCTGCGTGGATTGGTAGATTCGTCGCCTGAATGCAGCGACCAAAATCGAATTGCACTCAAACACCGTTAACGGTATTGCGCATCGGTCATCGCACAAAAGAAACTTATACGGTAACACGTAAACCGAAATGGGGATCGCAGCAAAATGACGTCACGTTTCACAGCCATGGAAAAAGTGCTATGAAAAATGGATATAAACCGGTAGAGCCGGGAAAAATGACTATGAATTTCAATTAGCGGGCATGGTTAAGAACATGACTGCATTTTCAACCAATCAGAAGACAGGATTAGTAAAGAATCTTAAAATGAGGTATATAATATTGGATATAGAAGGATGAATAGGTTACCATAAATAATCAAAGGGATGAATGTTTATATAATTTGTGAAAGCAGTTTGGATTTTGTAGGCTGCAAATATTCAAGTAGTGTAAAGCGGTAACATATCAAATAGAAATTAACAACTGGAATTAAATGTATTTTGTATGAGCTTGTTAGTCAGTTGTCAGTAAAATTATGTTTCTACAAACAATCTTAACAACATTTGAAACCTCTCCCAGGAAGCTTAACATTCAATAAACATGTTAATCTTTAATATGACCATTATTATCTAGTTGGAAACATGGCAGACAGTTAGTACACTTTATCATTATTATCCATTGGAGAATTTCCAATGAGTAAAATGTTGAAAATTTTCTGTAAAATATTGATAAAGTTTGGCTATAAATTCATACATGTACATATATACAACTGTATATTCCCAGGACATTTCTAACAATGTTTGTACCTAATTCTGTTTGATACTAAATAATTGCTTATTTTTAGTGAAAAACATATAGCAGAACATGTTTTTGGTGAGATTTGCTGTCCATATCAATCATGGAAGGGGCTTAGAAATTATATGTAATCAGCAAATTCAGTATTCAGATCTACCATTATTGAATTGTTGATAGTTGATACTACTACTACTACTTAAATAATAAAAATAATAATGATCATTGGTAATAATAATAATAATATTGATAATGATGATGATGATGATAATGGCAATAATATTAACAATACTAATGTTGATAAAAATTGTAATGTTGATAATAACATAATACATGACTTGTAATGATGATATTAATGATAATAATAATGATATTAATGATAATAATAATGATAAAATTTACCCATGGAAGCCTCATCTGCATCGATGCTGTCCTCCCTGAGGACCCTGCAATCCTTATTAGCCTAGCAAATGCCAGGTACCTACACCTGAGTGGAGAGTGATAAATGTGGACTAAAATCTTACCAAAGGATGAAAATAGTCGACTGGGATTTGAACCCTCAAACTATGAATCGAGAGTCAAGTAAATGAACCACTGTACCACAACACCTCCACAATATTGCTAGCACTACAAGTGGTAATGCTATTGAGCACTTTCACGATTCTTCATATTACATCTTTACTTTCGCTACGTGACTGTTTTTACTTCAATCACATTGTACTACATACATGTACAGCTAGGCTACATTGTAACTACAGCATTAATGTTCTTGTCTACTTTTAATATTAAAAGTAACTACATGTAATTATCATGTCATTGCACTTTCGAATACTTGAACATTTCCCTTTATACATATAGTGAGAACGATCACGTCCGCATCTTAATTTGCTAATAAGGAACTACAGAAGTAGCAAGCACACATTTTTGTAATGCAATGTAATATTCCTCCATTATTTCTGTTTTGATTTCTTTATTATTTTGTGAAAAATTGTATTATCACTGACTACATCTTAATTGCAATATTTATTTATCAAACACTTAAAGCTGAGTGTTTTAAATGTATGTACTTTCACAGTTTAAAGCAACACATTGTATTGTTATCATCGATATACTGCATATTTTATGTATTGGTGGTAAGCCAGGATGAGGGTTGAAAGAATATAATAATACAGAAAAGCCCAGAAAGAAGAGAAAAGGACTGTGAGAATAAAAAAAGAACAGTAAACAAGACACTTGGACCGTCTTGTGCACAGGTCATTCTCATTATCAGTAGCCATTTATTGATTTCCCGGGTAAGAAGTGTGCCCCCAAATAGTCCCAGTGCCCTCTCAGTGAGTGAACTAATGCTACACCACTGTTACATACATGTACATGTAGTAAAAAGCTTTACACAAATTATCTATTCCCTGTAAAGCCAATCAAGAGCCAAATCCAATTAAAAGAAGATAAAAACACTTTCTGGTAATAATTAATTTTAATAGATTATACAAGGTTGGAACCCTAAAACGAGAAGTGTAATGTACAGCATATAAATTGGTCAAAACAGAAATATATAAATTTGTTGCCATTTCTTAGGAAAAAAGTACCGGTAGATGTAAAAGTCTTAATCTAATATTTATTGATATCACACAGATATTTTATGTCAGCTACCCCTAAAACCTGAAATATAAATGTTATTTTTTAATCTGTAAATTTACACAAAATATCTGTAATATCAGAAAATGTATGGTTGCATTATTGGTATAACATTTTACTACTCAATTCCCCCATTGTAAACAAATCATTACAAAAAAAACAATCACACTGTTGTTTCAGGCGCCAGAAGTGGAACTTTAATGATGATGGTATTACCAAGATGTAATAATAATGTTAATAATAAAACATTTTTGTATATAGTGCATAACGCAGAGACATTATTGCATGTCTGCGTTGTACAGAAAAGAATACAGAAGGAGTGGAAACGATGCACTAGGTTCATAATTCTGAGATTTTACAGAGTGCTAAATAAATCTGTTTTAAAAATTACTTCTGAACTTTTGGTACGTTTCTATAATTATTTTACTGGTATTCCGGTAAGTTATTCCATAAAACGATGGCTGCACTTGAAAATTACCTTTCTCTGTATTTTGTCATACACTGTAGCTTGTGAGACATAAAATCCATTATTGGTCCAAAGACAAGTGTCCATGACTATAATTAAAGTATGTTGATTAAAAAATGATTATTTTTTATGATAGATGATAAGCCTGCCAATGGGGAAGTAAAGGGGGCAGGGAGGGAAGGGGGCAGAGAGGAAAGGGGGCAGGGGGGAAGGGGGCAGGAAGAACTCCTTGGAGTGGAGATAGGAGGTTATCGATAGCCCTCCTGCTCCCCGTCCCCCTGCCACCCCCTCCCACTGCCACCCCCTCCCACTGCCACCCCCTCCCCCTGCCACCCCTCCCCTGATACCCCCTCCAGGTCCTCACCCTTGGCCTTCTGGTTCTATTTTCAGGGCCATACAGCACAAAAAAACTCATTAAATTTAATATTTCATGAAATATGTATACATGTACATTGTATGATTGAAATTGTGTTACGCGCCTGCATCATCTGCATACAGTAATTGTAGCATTTAATTTCAATGGTAAAGTTCAATGTCAGGAAAATGTGCTGGTTGCTATGTACTTGAATATTAAATAATATGTACATGTACAGTTGTAGCTCTATCTTTCGGTCTATCTACCAGTATATCTCTTAATTTCTTTCTATATATTCCTCTATTTAAATCTACCTGTGATTTATCTTCTATCTACCCACTTTCATATGAATGCTATCGTTTGACATTATAAGGTCAATAATCTTTATTAAACAGAGAATTTTGCTATGTTTCACGGTATCTTTGTTCCACTTCAGATCTTCCTCCTGTGAGGAGAGACGAAACAAGCTGTAGGCGAGAAGGAAGGCAGGAGAGAACGAACAATCCCACCGAAATTGTTTTATGATGAGTGCCAAAACCAATCCCTCCAATACGTCGACGTCACAGTGTGACTGTCCAGAAAAGAAGAACCACCACAGCATTCTATATACGTTATTATCATCAGGGACATCGTCGACCGCGGCGCCGTCAGCATCGCCGAAGACGGAAGCGACGGAGGACGCGCAGTGTCAACCGATTAAGCCGGAAGAAGAGGAGGCGGGGAGTAACCAACAGGACGCAATATATCCGTGGGACTGCCCAATGAGGGCGCTACATACTCTACCCACGATCATCAGACTTAAACACGCGGAGGAGGCATGCCCGTACGCGGCACAGCTCCTCATCAAAACGGTCGATTTCATCCGGAATCTACCCGCGGTGCTGTGTCTGTCACGGAGCGATCGCGTACGACTCCTCCAGCACTGCTGGTCAGAACTCCTCATTCTAACCATGGCGCAATGTCAATTCCACATACAAGTTGAAAAAGTCTCCTTTCACAAAGACTCGCAAGACAACAACAACGCGAACACCGGTGTAAATAGTAAACCCGCGTCATCGGCAATGTCCATCGCCAAATCCTGCTCGGAAAAGGATTGCCGAGAGGGCGCCCTACTGAAATATATTATTGCGACGCAAGGAATTCCCACCACGTCGGACATAGATACTTTAAATGCGTTTTTCCAGAAGTGTCAAACACTCCAGATCGACGATAAGGAATTTGCATATCTGAAATCAACCATCTTCTTCAATCCAGGTAGGAAAAAGAATGCATTTTGATTAATTTTTTAAAAACAAAAAATGGGTAAATCATCTACATGTTCTTGTAAAAAAAAAATTATTTGTAGGGATGCATGAATGATACATGTATTCTAAAAGTTGAAAGGTTGTAAAAACTCAATACAATACATACCCAAATGTGTTTTGGCTGTGCAACAAGTACGGTAATAAATGGGCACCTACATTATTTTTGTACACCTGTATCTAGATGGATCCATTCATATTCTTTTGAGTGTACATGTAAGTACATGTATACATGTATGCCGTGCACAACTATCATTAATGTATTACTTTCTTCAAATTGCATGTATTGTATTTTCATTTTTTCTAGAGGACGTCACTTCAAGCGTATAAATGCTTAAAAGATGACCCCTTTTCTGTATTTACCATGTCATTATCATATATCAAAGTTAATATAAGAATGTAAAAGTATATACAGGTGTATGTTGATTTATGGAATACATAAACATCAAATCAAACCAAACCAAAAGTAAATTGACAAAATTAATGTGATATACTTGTAGGTCAAAGACTAATACATGTACATGTACATGTAAGTGTTTGATTGAAATGATGATGAGAATAATCACAAGCAACAAAACTATCTTTTAACATTCCTGGATTATTTCGCTGGTGATATTCATCCAGCAGTGTCGTTCATGTCTGTATGCATTCTGTGCATAATATAGCACACATGTACATTTTATACCTCAGCCATATACTGTGTTTGAAATGCATGGAATCAAGCCTGTTTCCGTGCCGATGATATTGAACTCCCGACGACGTCAACGGTGGAGCCATTCGATCGGCTGAGGGCATGCGTCTGCCCTTGCACCTGGAGTTTGGATGGCATGGGGAGTTTTTTTCTTCTTCTGTTGGTGTGCGGGTATAGAATGGATGGTTTGGTAGAGAAGCGTCATGGATACGGCATGGATGGGGGTGGAAGAGAGAGAATGGGAGAATGGGAGAAGAGAGAGGGGGTGGGAGAGAGAGAGAGAGAAAGGGGAGGGGTGAGGAGGGAGAAAGAGAGGAAGCAGAAGAGTGAGGGAGAACATGTTAAAAGGGAGAGAGAGGGGAGGGAGGAAGGGAGAGAGAGGGGAGAGAGAGAGGGGGGAAGAGAGAGAGAGAGAGAGAGAGAGAGAGAGAAGGGGTGGAAGAAGGGGGTGGAGAAAGGGAAAAGGAAGAGACCGGGGAAAGAAAAAGAGACAGAAAGAGAATGTAAGTGATTGAGGGAAAGAAAGGGTAAATGGGGGAGAAATTGAGGATTAGAAACAGAAGATGAGCTATGAAAAGGGGGAGAGAAAGAGAAGATTAGAGGGAGAGAAAATGGAGGAGAAGTGTTGGAATAACAAGGTATTAAAGATGAAGTTGAGTTCTGGTCATGCGATTGCATTGTGAAAGAAACGGTGTGGAATCGACCAGAAAGGGTTGATCATCTAGCACATAAGAATTTGTGTGTATTGCAAGGTTCTGGAATCATCAAAATGATAAGAAATTTGGCCAAGTCTTAGTAAAGTTACAATACTGTACACAGAAAGATGTATATGGGACTACATGAACACGTGGCGTAAAAATCCTACCCCCAAGTTTTACGATATTACATGACATATTTATTATGAAGGCATTTGAAGAGCCATGCTTTTCAGGGAACATGTCTTATCTGATGTTCTTCCACACTTGCATAATAAGAATGATAACGCTCACAAATTATTTTTCACCTCTCCCCAGAACTCAACCTTCTCTTTAAAGAAGGAAGTAGTGGGTCTTCATGTACGTGAAGTGTATAGAATATCAGATATTAATCCTTTGAGAAATTACTGCTGATGCTTGAAAAATAATCAAACAATGATTTCAAAAATAATATCCGTAAGATCTAGAAATTAATTTGACCTGTACATGTATGTTGATATTGTATGCATTTTTAATTTTTTTAATTAAAAAAGAAAGAAAGAAATAAAGCACTCTCCAAGATTCATGAGCATATATTGGAATGCTCTTACAGGTAGCTGATGCCATGCAAATGCTTTTTTTTTGGGGGGGGGGGGGTTATATTCCCCTATATTCCTGTTGGGTAAACAATGATATTAGAATTAGATGATAAACCAATGTACACACTGTTTATGCATTTTGGTTGTATATTCCCATCCATCATTGCTAATTAAACAAGGCTATTTATAAATGATGAACCAAAAAAGTACAGCCTTGTCTGCCTTCAGTCTCTCATCACAAGTATACCAGTAGATCTTTCTTTATGAGTCATTGATCTATAAAAACCTTGTCTTTGATTACAGAGAAGACCTCCAGCAGTCTCCTGGTAACCTAGGACATTGCTTTTGACCCCCTTTCATTTATTAAATGCAATATTTATGTTGATGCTTTACTACATGTATAACATGGTTAGGACAAGAAAATTCTGATAGAGAGGGGGAGGGGAGGAGGGAGGGGGGAGGGGCACATCAGATCCAAAACCATGCATGCGACCTGTTGACTCAAAGCCACCAATATTGAAGTTGCATAATAATATGATATTTTTATGTTTGGGAAAGGGGTGGAGTGTTGGCACAGCAGTTGTTTGAGTCCCAGATCCATGAACCCATAGGTTCAAAGCCCCCCCCCCCTAATGAGTCATCAGAATTAGGGTTTTTCCAAGCAAAATGTCTAGACATTTTGATTGGGAAGGGGGGGGGGTTTAGATTACTTCTGAAAGATCTAGGATAACAAGTTTGACCCATTCATTTAAAGCCACCACTAATTTACACAAAATATTAGTTTCATGCTTTTTAACGCAGAGTTAATGCCCTTCCAGCTTTGAACAGATGATTTGCTGTGTCAAAAATAGTCACATGTACAATGTACATGTACATGTAGTCGCTCAAAAGTATAACTTGTTAATGTTAATTATCAATTTCCTTGATTTCCTAGATTATAAAGATATCAAGTTTGTGTTTTTGATTACATGATGCTACAGTTACAGTGGCATATTTCACTCCTTATACAGTTGCATAGTCACAAATTACTTTCTAATATATACATGTATTAAGAGGTAGTTGGAGGTGTATCTTAAATAGTAAGCTGCTACAAGTTTTGGAAGAAAGACTTTGGCTTTAGGGCAAGATGGTTTCTAATTCTCTTTGATCATTCATTCCCAATCCTTGTGAGTCATCGCCTCGGATATGAATGAACCTATCCTACAGGGACGTCCTCCTTTTCTTTGTTTGAAACTTTGTAGGACTCTAAAGACTGGAACAACATGACTCAGTGTCTCATCCATAGTAACGATCCTCCAAAATATTATATGCATGCAAGTCGATATCTGACACCTTAAGACGTTAGTTAGTGCCTCGCGGGGTCTGGCGGTGCAGACTACGGCGTGAGTCATTGGCCCACTGAGGCTTCTGTATCGCGCTCCTGCCGATGTCTTACACCTCGACTCTTCAACCCTCTTCCTCCCGAGATAAGCGCGCAGAGAACCTTCTTTTCTCTCGCCATTTCCTGCTTAATCCCAACCTAAACATGTTGTCATTTATTCAATCCGATATATCAATGTCTAGACTTGCCAGGTCGCCACGGCAACCGCGCTAGACCTACGCCATTCTCCATCCCCCACTGCTAATCTCTCGAGTCACGACTTTCCTTTCGAGCATTTATCTTGGCTTCGAGAACGAGATGCAGTCATGATAGTAATGGCAAGGTTTTTAAGCGATTAGCGATACCGCCACGAGCCCACGACCCAGGAGAAACAGACCAAAAAGTTTCTACTCGATTAAAAGGAATTAAATACACAAATTGGCGGCGATCACAAGCAACAAGTAGGTTGTGCGGCTTATCTACATTTAATTGTCGGTTGAGCAATCAAATTCTACACTTCCTGTTGGAATGTAGTCTAATATATTAAGAATAATTTCCTCACGTATTACATTTCTTACATGAAGGTTCAAGTAAAGATTGCAAGCTAGCAACCGTGTCAACGCCATACCCTTGGGAATTAATGGGGACTGTCTTTTTTGGAATTGTGGATCAATTTTAAATATACATGTATGTATCTAGGAGTCTTCCTGGTTGGTCGATTTCTTACCGTCTTTTTTCAAATTCTTGATCGATTCTATCATACCCAGGGCTGTCGTTTAAAGCCGGTAACCGGTAAAACTTGCCGCCTATTCACTCGTTTCTTACCGGCTATAATTCCTATAATAAACCTTGCAAAAATCACAGAAAGTAGATCTAAATCAATGCTAATCCAAAATTTCCTTAATTTCGTCCAAGATATAATTAGTGCCGCACATACACGGCTGCAGTCGACGAAATCCCTTACGATCACGAACGCGACGTCGTCCGTACTTACCTAGACCTATCTATCTAACGTTACATCGCAGTTCTCCCCCCACAGCGCGGCGGCCAAGCCCGCCCGTCCCTACCCCATTGCGATCCCGATGTGCACGCGAGAAGACGATGCATGCACTGCACAAAGATCATAACAAAACTGAAGCTAGCTCGCTGTAACCAAACTATCCGTTGCCGATTTGATATTTGAAGATCACGGAAACCGGGGCCTATACACGTGCGTGCAATGTCTAGAGACAACGTACTTTAGATTCTGAGATGCGCAAATCGGCAACAGAGTTTTGAACTCGGCTGAGTTTAGGCCGGCCACGTCCCCGGCGGATCCCCGCGGCTAGCTCGCATGATATATGCAGGCTCGCGCTCCGCGAATATTCAAAACTAACTTCCGATCGCAATCGGAAGCCAATCCGTTAATTCATTTATTTTATTTTCATTTATTTCCTTAAAAAAGTTGAATAAACAAATATACAGTGTCTTCACTTTGTCAGGAAAAACAGTGATATAACATTATAAAATGAACAGGAACTGAAGTAAATTCTTAAATGTATTCAATAATTTCATGTCAAAAAAAATAATTAAATGAGAATTCATATGGGGAGCCAAATAAAAGTCACAAGTAAAAAAAAAATCAAAATCTAGCCTCTGCTGCCCATTATTTAAATACTGTACATGTATTCAACAAATCATGATGTAGAAAGATTGAGTATGGTGCATCATCTCAGTTTAATTAAAAATTACAAAGTAATGGTACAAAGTGATAAATAATTATCAACTTAATAACTTTTCTTAGATTGTTCATGTAATATTAAACATGAACAATATGTGTGTTTATTACAATATATGTGTAATACAAGGTAGGAAAGATAACTACAAATTTTCTTCTTAGGTATGCACCAGATTGCACGATTTCAAGTGGAAAATCCCAAAAGGTCCCTACCGTGGGAGGGGGGACACCCCCCTCCCACACCCTCCCCCCCTTGGTCGCTTCGCTCCCTCGCAGTGATGGTACCTCCTATAAAATTCAAATTACCTCCTTCAAAAATAATTAACAAGACCCCTGCATACCTGTACATGTATGTATCCAGGAGTTTTTCTGGGTAGTTCGATTTCTTGCTGTCTTTTTTCGAGATCAGGATCAATTCTGTTATATATATCCAGGAGTCTTTCAGGGAAGTTCTATTTCTTAGAGGCCCAAGTGTTCTTTGTAATCAGTCTGTCCAACTTCGCTAGCAGCGTCTTATTTTTAGAGTTACCCAGCATGTTGTGATTGATTTTTCCTGCCGTTCTCCCCCCTTTGGTTTGAATATTCCCTGAAATCGTGAGGAAACCGATTTCATATGCAGACTGCCCAAAAAGCAATCTTATATGAATCTATGTATTTATCCTTGAAATAATAGTATATCAATGTCTATATTCTATATTCCCTTTGATTTGCTTTTCGAAAAAAACTTTCAAGGCAATTTAAAATTTGAATGCCAAAATACACTTTTATTAAAAACAGTTACAAGTGTACATGTACATGAATAGTATATTTCAGAGATAGTGAAATGTGTATACTCTGCATTTTAAAAGCCATTCTTACAATGTACCTTAAATAAGTTCTACATGTAAATGTACACAGTATAAAATCATACTTGTATACACCTGTACCTGTACCTGTAGGTCCAGTACTGTAAAGTGTCAACCCAAAACTTTGCAACATAAAGGCCCGAATTCACAAAGGAGGTTTGTCGACAAACCAAGGTTTATGTACGTCATATGACGCGTTTTGACGCGTTTTTTACAAACCTGGTTTGTAAATTGATAACAAAAGGAGGTTTGTCGAAACAAAAGGTTGACAAACCTCCTTTGTGAATTTGGGTCGATAATGTCAGGTGAAAGAAGTTTGAAAATAATCTGGTGGTGAACTTGTGACTTACATGTACATGCACATGTACATTGTTTCACAGCTTGAATCCCTGCTCAATTACACAATTCACAAAAAACGTTTCGAGTTCAAACTTATCATACCTTATTGTGTACTGAGAGCTAGAGGGGCATTAACTAGTAAAGTACATGTACAATATGTTAATTAACAGATTTAATGTCCTGGTTCAAAGCAGAAGATGTATATGTAAATATATATAGGCCTACATATCACTTTAGAAAACACTATCGCAAGAAACTATATATCCCTCGAGAGTGAGATATCCCCTCACTGACATGGGCTATTTGAGGTTTGGCGTGACGCGGTCGGTCGGTATTGCCCCCTCGTATGTCAGGCAAGCAGGTCTGCAAGTCGCATTACGGAGTAGGCTGACATGGGCCAAGCCTAGCTTTGCACGCACATACTCCCTAATGAGCTTAACACGCATAGCCATAGCGCTGGCCTGGCTGCCCTTACGCTGTACCTGGCTTCCTGAGCAGACCATTGACTTCTTTTCTTCTCGAGAGAGCTAGAGAGAGGGAGAGTGAGAGATAGAGAGAGGGAGAGAAAGAAAGAAAGTGGGCAAAGGGAAGAGGGGGGGGGGGGGGGGAGAAAAAAGAAGAGAAAAAGTGGAGAGGGCAGGGGCAGGGGGGGGGGGCAGGGAAGACGGATAGATGGAAGAAGACAGAGACAGAGAGAGAAAGAGAGAGAGATATACAGTATATTTTGGGAGGGAGAGAGATAGAGAAAAAATGGGAGAGAAAGACAGAGAGTAAATAATGAGAAGCCCAATATGTGGATTTCATATCTTTCTGCTTACCTCCAAAGAAATTAAGGAAAATCAATGTTGACAAAATCAAAAACATAAGTAACACATTTCCTGTTTTTTGTTTCAAGACGGAACAAAGAATATTCTATCTGAATACTGACTCTAGTTGTCGTAGTGAAAACGGCTCACACAGGTTACGATATTATTATGTACATGATTCCAGGATTAAGATCCTGGTAATCTCCCTAATCCACTCTCTTAAATTCTTCTCTTGGGATTTCAAATCGATGACACTTCTTTGAAGAGACATGAACTATGCGGATCAGCTGGATCCCTAAATAGTCATATCTCACTAAATAACTTGGCTTTAAATCTAAACTTTCGGCTGTCGCATGATTAGAAACGTTCGACAGTGGAAGCTTTGGAGTAGTGACCAGATACGCAAACTAATCCCTCGCGAGTTTCCACGACTCCAAGTCAGCGCCCGATAGGATGAAGAGGGATTTTTGTTCGGCCTGATGGCTTCCTGCATGCTATCTATCCCTCCTTGATATACTTGTACATGTATATATGCCTCCTGACGCTGTAGGGGCATGTACATGTACGTATGTAAACCCAACCTAGATTCATACTGAGAGGGACTGTACACAGCAAGCCTGTAGGTGACCCTGATGTTCAACTGCCCCGCATCTGCCAAACCCATTCTTCAAAACCTCTTTGGCTGTCTTGTTCTCATTGTGGGAAATGACGTCTCAAGCAACGCTTTGAATAGGGATTGACTCGGTTTGTGATTTATTTGACCTGACGGTTGAGTGAGTCTTTGTCTAGGCCTCAGGTGGATGCTTGTAGGTAAGTGTAACAGTAGGGAGACCAATAGCTTTACATCTAAGTCCTATCCACAGGTCTTGATAATGAGCATGAGTGCACTACCGGAGCATGTTGATGTGGTTTTGAACCCAGGACCTTCAAGACCACTCCTCTGCCTCTGAGCCATCAACAAGTTTTCTTTCTCGTTGCCTGATGGAATGTTCCAATTACATCAGCCTTTTCCTATCGAACGTTGAATGTTGACGATTTTAGAGAGAAAAAAAAATCCCATGTACATGCATGTACACAAACCATTGATATGAGTTGAAATGAAATCTGACATACAACATAACTTGGAACAACATCGTGGGAAAGTGGGAACACAGTATAACCGGACCTTGGGTATATAGTTAGCTATTATTCATATCTATCCCCTTGACATAGATTCGTGTGGCTTTTTAAGAAATACCTGGAAATGCAGGCTACTCAATACTCCCACTGTCAGTGAGCAACAATACAAGTTGAAATTAAAGATAAAGACCAGTTATGGTCATGCAATTGCATTGTTAAAAAACTGTTGTGGAATCGATCAGAAAAGGTTGATCATCTAGCATATACTGTAAGTATTGGTTTTTACTGCAAGGCTCTGATAAGAAATTTGGCCCAGTCTTGATGAAGTTACAAGCACTGTACACAGAAAGATATATATGGGACTACCCCCACACGTGCGCGACACGTGCGTTATATCTATCAGGTCCAAACAATTTACCACATATTAGTAGCCGTTTTCTTGGCAAAATTTGTATGATCACGTATTAGTCGAAACATGTTCTTTCACTCACATGATTGGTATTAAGAGCTTCCATTTCATTTTTTGAGAGGGGGGCGTTTCCAAAACTGGTCTTTACCTTTAATTTGGCTTTGAAACGTAAATTCAAACAGGATAAATAAGAACACAGTGTTGAGTGTGTGTTATTCATATCTCACAGTGTATTACCTTGACTTACATCCTTATGGCTTTTAATGTGTCTGGAAATACCAGCTTCTCAATAGCTCTGTATACAACATGTCTGATATCCTTGATAAATCTATTTTTTATTTAGTTTGATTATGTTCAGGATGTAAAAAAAAAAAAAAAAAAAAAAACTCCTTTTGTCAGTAACTGGGTTGGAATCTCTATCTTTAGTCCCTGTTGACCTAGTTCAGTTGATTTGTATTTCCCACAGAACTAGTTGATCGTTCCAAAAGTGTGCCATTATATTTCAATCCGGGAAGTGGAAGGGTTGGGTAGGGGGGGGGGGGGGGGGGAGGGTAGGAGGGGCTAGAGCAGAACCAAATCTAGCATAATTCGAGTACACAAAAGAAAACCCAATGTGCACAAAATAGAGTTAATGCTCCCCCCCCCCTTGCAAAATGGATGACCAAAAAGGTATTACCGGTAAACAAATCGTGGCAATCATGTTTCCTTTCGCTTGTATATATTTAGAGCTGAAAAAGGAAACCAGAGTTGAGAAAAAAGCAGCCATATGTAGAGAAGGAAGAAAAACAACCCCATATACTGTATATTTAGAGTCACAAAAGGAACCTTGTAGAGAGAAAAACAAAGTCAAATTTATAGAGAAAAAAAGGCAGTCCAATACAAAGAAGTAAAGAGAAGTAAAGACAAAAAGCAGTCAAAACTTAGCTCTCAAAAGTGAATTTCCTGAGCTTTCATCATCAGCTGTATTGGTTGCGAGCAAGTTTTCTTTGGCTACCAGGCATTCTATTTCTGACTTGAAGTATTTTTGGAATTCATGTCATCGCTTCTACCTATGAGTGTATAGTCACTTGTGTACTCTCATAGTCTCTTTTTGTCATAAATCTTAGTGACAGTAAACATGACATTGCCCCGGAAAATGCCCCTGAAAGTGCCCCCCTTTCAAGTGCCCCCTCCAGCTCTTTCTTATCTTGACACTTGTTTACCTGTGTATCTGTAGCTTGCCTTTCCCTTTTGGCGCCCACTTCTTCCTCTATCTCAAGCCTCAAGCCCCAATCCAATAAAACCAATCTTTGTCCTAGTTTTCTTTTTAGCCTCTACATCAGGATGAGTTTCCCATTTCTCTGTTTCGATAGAAAAGAAGAATTTCCAAGATTTCGGCGCACACATTCAAGAGATAACAAAAACATATTCTGAGCACCAGAAGGGCATTAACTCATATCTCTTTGCAGGTAGCTACATGTAATTACATGTATGCTCTTCTGGCTCTCACTGATTAATATATATTCATGAGCAATTTTTTTCGATAGTCCTTTAGCTGTACTCAAATAGGGTTGCGCTGCACATCCCCCCCCCCCCTCCAATTTCAACTCTGGACCCCCTGTAACATAAGTTGGTGTGAAGCCCTGTTTTAGGCAAGGCTGGACTAAGCCAGCAAGATTTCCAGTGATTTTCTGCATTAAACCTCATTTACAGGGATGTTTGTCATCCCGGGGGCTCCTTTTGGAATTTCAGGGGCAAAATTGATGGGGCTCCTTTTAGAATTCAGGGGCAGAATATATAGGGCTCCTTGTTTTTTTCTCCATTGGTATAGACTTTCTGCTCTGGCCATGCACATTGCCTCTGCAGAGCCTATACTCACAAGTAGATTGTACTACTCCATTCAGACTCAGTTCAGCAAATATCAGAGAGAGAGAAAGAGAGAGAGAGAGAGAGAGAGAGAGAGAAAGAAGAGAGAGGGGGGGGGGGGGTGGGAGAGGATTTCAGGAGCGAAATAAATTGACAGTGGTCCCATTTTATTAAAGAGTGAAAGAGAGAGAGAGAAAGAGAGAAAGAAATACATAGACAGAGAGACAATTAGACAGTTAGAGACAGACAGGGAGAGAGAGAAAGATAGAAAGAGGGAGAGGTGGAGAAGGGGGAGGGGGGGGGGGTGGAGTCGGGACTCTTCCGGTTTTCATAAAAGCCAGTTTACCTCTCTCATCGAGGATACTGCAGCTATTCTGCCATCGCGCCCCTCTCGTACTTCTGCGGCTACCAACCCAATTAGGATTCTGGAAGGCTGTTTCCACATTTTTTTCAACATGAGATGAGTAATTTTGGGTGTTTTCAATTCCTTTGATCCCACATATCATTTGTAGGATATTGTTTGGAATTTTAGTCGAAGAGCTAGGTTTTTTTAATCTCCCTGTTGCCGGTGACTGACAGCCCCAGTTGCGATTCTTAACAAGAGTTGATGAGAAAGAGAAAGTAAGCTTATGAAATCATCTGCATAGAGCCTGAAATTAGGTGTTGACTTTATGGTTTTATTTGAAGTTAATGCCCTTCTGATCTCAAGGGAAGGGGGACAAAAGGACTACAGAAATGAAAGTTACAAAGCTATAAAGTGATGAACAATTAATAATTTACTCCTAATGATTATTTATTGTGATGCAATTGTATTCTCAAACTGACATATTGTACACCTACTTTGTTACAAAAACAAAATAATATATTACATGCAGGCATTGCCCATCTCAAGATGATCAGCTAAAAATAATAAATCCTTGCAGATTGTAGGATCACCGGTTTAGGAATATACATGTACAAAATAAAGCTTTTATTCAAATGAAAATAGTTTTAAAAAATTGCATACTTATCATGTCATAAAGAAAAACCAAGTAAAAGATGCAAACTGAATACAAAAGAGAACAAAAATTTGGTAGAACAAAGATTCTATGAAGAAATCAATAATCAAAGAATTTGCATTGTTCAATTTTCTTTTCATGTACTTGTACTGTGTAGGAACAGTAATTTAATTATTTATGATTCATATCAAAACAATTGTTCGCTTGATTTCTTTCTAATGTGAGATGGTGTCACATGACCGGAGTACCACACACGAATCAGATTATGATTTGGCTCAATCGGAAAAGAACAACTGTTTCTCGGACGAGCATAATAGCGATACGTGGGCCCTCTTTTGTTGATAGACGGTAGAACTTGTTGTCCTGCCAGCTTTCTTTTGAAATCCCTTGAACAAGGCTTTAATTACCCAATTATCTCACTTTTGTTCAAAATTCATCCCCCACCGCACGTTTGATGAGTAAAGACATGTGTGCCAATGAAACCATTTTTTTTTCTTTTATTATTATTTAACATCATTGCATTATTTGCATGCATGAGTAACATGAAATAATAATTGAATTATGATTTATCACCTCTCGTGGGCACATCTGTTTTTTGTAATTCTTTTTTTGAATGTTGTAAAATTAGTTAAGCACTACTGGGGCTTGGCTGGATTTATTATTTTGTTGTTGGCGTCCGTCTGTACAGATGTTTTAAATGTTGTCCATGTAAGTGTTGGAATAATACCACAAAAATCTGTTAATAATTAATGGTAAGACTCAGTTAAAGAAGGTAGAGTAGAAAGGCTTGAAATATTTATTATTTATCTATTCATTTTTTATTGCACATCTATGGATCATACAAAATATGGCAATGGGCACTGGGGAAATTGTAATTCTTGCGTGATGTACAGTGTAAAAAATGTATTAGAATTACCTTGGTATAAAGAAACCTGCTTTATGAAGATGATGAATGAGAAAAAGTTTATATGGAAAGCATATATGTAAAGATATTTTATTTTAAAGTTAAACAGAAATATCAAAAGTGAAGATCGATTTCCTAATCCAGATGGATCAAGTTTCAAATTCCATGACGGACGATCATCTGTCTGGATTCTATATTCAGACCATTCTAAAGATAGTAGACAGTCATTGACCAAGCATCGTCCTAATTTTTCTTTGTAAATACACTCGCGTCAGATTCCATTTCCTGTATATCTTTAGGTATGCACGTTGTTGGTTTGTTTCCTGTAATCAGTGCGCTAATGCCGCATTTCGCACTTGTCCATTGTCTCCCGGCTTACGAGTGACAAAAGAACTTCTCCCATGCAGGAAATCATCAATTTCGGGTGATAATGTGTTTCAAACTCACATGAATTTTTTAATTCAGCGGGATTTAGCGCCGTTCACGTTTCCATTCTTTTCTCTCACGATTCTGAAGGTCATTTTGGTCAGCGCTCGTCGAAAATAGAATGCACGAAAGTGGCGCTAAACCCGTGGCTTTTTTCTAACAATCAACTGACTCTGCTAGGCTTGTTTTTGTTTGTTGAGAATCAACACTTTAACAAAGTATGATATTTACTCTATTTTAAGAACACCCATACTTGAAGGATGCTTCAGAGTTTGTGAATGACGATGTGCGAAAAGAAGAAAGGAATTACTCGGGATGAGAAGGTACAAAACAAGATAATTTTTTTAATATTTTTTTAATGATTGGTGATAGAATTTACACAAGTTGGAAGTTTTTTTCAAACAAATCTTAGTAAAAACAAATAATTTAAAGCAATTTTTAAAAGTCAATCACTATGTTCTTACAGATCATTTATGACTACTCTAAGTAAAACAACGTGAGAAAAAAAATGTTGATGACATTGTCACCCCTCCCCCCCTTCCCCCCATACAAATAGTTCCACATCTCATGAAGATGACCATTCCTTACTTTGTGATTATGCAATTTTTTTGTCTACAGTATCAATCAAACTTTAATGTAGGGGATATGCAAAAGTAAACAAAATGAATTTTCTTGCCATTTTATTTGATGTTAGGGGCACTTATTTGATTTAATTTCCAGAGCTCTTTATTTGAACTAAGGTGAATCTCTCTCTTTCTCTCTCTCAAATGTGAAACTCAAAATAAACCTGACATATTTTCCTTATCATTTCAATCCAAATAGATTGTTGGATGAGTGCAATAAGGCCTTTATATCTGTATGTACATGTACATGTAGTGTCAATGGCATAAGTGGCCTTCTTGCAGGTAGCCAGGTTTATCAAAAATCATTATTTTTCCAACCAGTACCTTTTACCCTGATGACATTGCATTATCATTCTCCTAGTGAATGCACATACATGTAGTGATGAAATACCTCTTTCCTATTTTTTACATTATTGTGGAAAACCTTGGGACAGGAATACCTCTTACAGCTCATTACATGTTCACAATACAGTCTTTAGCTGGGTGGGAAGAGAGCTACGCCTCTGTATTTGTCAACGTTTTACTTATCCTTGCCCAACAAAAGTGCAGTGCATTGTTTTGAGAGTAGTGTGGATGTTCAGACTCGATTCAGTGTGGTGAGAATGGGGGGGGGGGGGTTAGTTCAATAAACCCCTTCTACATGTATATGTCATCATCTGCCCGCATTAATGCTTAAAGAACTACATGTACATGTACACTGTATGTATTGCATGGACTTAGCGACATCAATTGTTTGGAGCCAGAGTTAGCTCTGTGTTAAAAGTACAATGCCCTTCTGGTTCTATACAGACAATTGTTAGGCATGATTTGCTGCCAATAGTCTTGGAATAATCGAGGCGGTGTTTAAACCTTGTGTTTTTGTGGTAAAGATCCACCGGTATATCATTCACAACATGGCATTTTCCTTCTCAGCTGAACAAGGAGCAAGTCACAAATTATTTGGTTGATTAAATCTGTAAGTCGATCGAGTTAATCATATACAAGTCGTTACATCCGTAACTCGCCGGAACAACAAAGCGTCGCCGTGAAGATTTGTGAGTGATACGCATGATAAATGTGGTTAATCGTTAGGTATCGCTGGCATCATAATCAATAGGTTGAGGTCTTGCGGTACTTTTATTTCTCAGTTTTAATAGTGCAGTGCCATTGAAGTCTGCTTGTTATTAAACATGGACGACAAATCTGTAGGTGTTAGGTAGTTATGAGTTTTCTTTGTCGGTTTCTTTGTAATTTGGCCTTTGCAATATGGCCTTTGCAATTATACACCTATGCATTGAGTTTGAAGGTCATTTTCACAATTTCCCAAGATAGCTGCAATTCATGTCTGTAAACATGTTGAAAATGACTATTTCAGGGATACAGAAAGATGCAAGAGTCAGAATTTGCTTGTTATGTTATAGCATCTACTCTAAAAAAGATCTACCGGTATACAATTTTAGGTTTTAATTTACTCCCAGGATTGATCTTGCAGTTCCAATGTATGTCAAAGGCATCCAATTGTTTTGCATTGTAAAAGGTAGTTGTTGGTCCAGGATGTCTTTATCTTTACATCATCTGTTTGAAGAAAGGTATTTTAGATAGGCCTGGTCATAGACAAAAGGAGTCTGACGGAGAGACTATCAAGTTAGAGCGAAAACTTGATTGTACACATTCTGCTCTTTAATAGATAGATACCTGTGCTGGGTTACTAGTACGGATGGGACAATATTATTCACATGTGTCAGTCATATATAGAACGCATTCAAGATGTTTCCTATCGGGACTGCAAGCTATACCGAGAATTGTTGTCATTTCAACGAATTGTACACATGCACCCACGCACAGCAGCAAGCAAGCACACACCGATGACTGTAGGAGGGACTACAGGTTGATTCAGGGGGGTTTGTGCTAGCTTGGATCAAGCATAATTGTGAATTTATTAGTCCCTGAACTTGAGGGGACTGCCTGCTGGGTACTGGATAAAAAGTACAGCTCCCCCTAATGTCTGACTTTGACTCTGGCTCTGGCTGAGCAAGGCAGCTAGTGTGGCCCGCGCATGCCGACGATGACGATCGACGTCAGAGTTGTTGTTATTCTGCCGGCTTCGCAGACTGCACGTGGCGTTATGTTCCTTTCACAATCGCTTGGCCGATTACCTTCCCACATTGACTGCAGCTATTGTGGATGGATGAAGGTGGGAAGAAAGATCGAGAGACTGGCAGGGGGAGAATGAGAGAGATGAAATGAATCTAATGTCAGGTCGGCCTTGAAGATCGAGGCAGGTTTAATCGTGTCTTCGTTATATTTTTGTTCATATATCCCGGGTTGTTCAGTAGTAATAACTCTCTCCGCAATTCTCGGCAAGCTTTCGGCATTGTCCATACTCTTTCAACACTCTTTCGCTTCATTTGCGCAGCGCTTCCTGACCGTCACTAGTCGCTTCAATGAAAGTTTTCTCACCTTACCCTTAATTGTGCTAGCTTTTAGTCTCTCCCTTTCTTCTTTTCTCTTTTGTTCTTTATATCATTCTTTCTTTTATTCTCATTTTCTCTCTCTCTGTCTTTCTCTTTTCTTTCGGTGACAGTATTATCACCTCTGTCAATTGTTAGAGGTCTTGTTTATTCAGATTCAGATGAATTTTGTTCAGTAATAACTCTAGTTTAGACTATTTCTTTCTACCTATCGTCATCCTTGATGGCATTTTCGTCGTCGCCATTTTCGGGCGGCCCCGATACGATGCACTGTCCTTGGTGACGAGCAGGTATCAACTGATTATCACATCATCGTGCGTTTGCCGACAGAGTGCACATGCATTCCTCACGCCCTGTACGTTTCTCCTTGGCCCACGTCAGGCAAGGTGGCGGGCTCCATGTTACTTCGCGTTCATCTCCGTCGCCTCTCGATCCGCCACTCTCCACCACTCTCCTCCACTCGCACACACACACGTGGGTCATAACGAGGAAGAGGAAGAGGAGAGATCCTCCGCGACAATCGGGCTCGAAATATCGCAGGATATGGAGCAGAAGTGATCTCTTCTGCTTGGCTGGGCCGGACCGGACCGGGCCGGCATGGTGCGTACGGTAATCGGCGCTGACCTTGTACGTTGTCGGAGTGAGAGAAGGAGAGAGAGAGGAAGATCAATAGTTGGGAATGACCTCTTAGTTGAAGTACAGAGGTGTACTTTGAGGTGAAGTCAAGCAGACGTAGATCGCTCGGCAGGTAGCCGAGTTCATTGCCTGTCATGATAACCTTCAATCAAGACTCTCTTGCTTTAATCTAATATCCTCTTACATGTACATCACTTTTTTAGCCTCTCAGTTCCATTTAAAAAAAAATTGTTTTCTATGTATCTAGTTCTGTTTTGCGTTTTGTCTTTTATCCCCTTTCTCCAATCGATGGAAAAAAGTACCCCCCTCCAAAAAAAAAAAAAGTTTTATCTATTAAGTCCACTAACTCCATTCTAGCTAATCACCTTGTACAGCTGTGTATATGTCATTCAAACCCAGAATAAGCTTGTATCCTACATAATGTACCAAGCACCCACTTGCAAACCTGGGTATAGAGAAGCAATGTAGATAAGATACCTTGCTAGGGATAATAATTTTTCACCTACATTGTAAAAATATGTTGTGAATATTGGGAAGTGAGCTATGATATCGATTTAACGGCAGGTTTATAACAATCTCCTTAACTACTCAATATCACATTAATTAGCATTTTATTGGGTTAAAAATTCCTGCATGTAGATCATGGTTTGTGTACTTGGTTCTGAGTATTCTTTTTATCCTAGTATTTATTCACTGTTCAATGACCATGTGTGGAATTGATGGAAAATATGAATGCCTATTAACTGTATCATTATAAATAAATGAACCTTGTACACAGGCTAGGTACAGGCGTATCATGCAGGCAACTCAGCATGCTTCTTCCTCTTTGAGTATCTCCCCCTCTCTCCCATTCTCTCCCTCTCTCTCCCCTCTCCAGCTTCCTCTACTTGTCCTCCTCCTTTCTCCATCTTTCCTTATTTTTGTTGTACTCTCTCTCCTCCCCCTCTCTCTCTCTCTCTCTCTCCCTGCCCCCTCTCTGCCCTCCCTGCCCTCCCTGCCCCCTCTCTTCCCCTCATTTCCCCTGTCTTTCTTACCCCCTCTTGCTCTCTCCTCTTTCTGTCTCTGTCTCCATCCCCCCCCCCCCCCCCGTCTCTATTTCTCATACATCCCCCTTTCCTGTGTCATTTACACTGGCTGCCAACTTCTTCTCCCTGTTGAAATCTCTCTCTCTTTCTCTCTCTCTCTCTCTTTCTCTCTCTCTCTCTCCCCTTCTCTTTCTCCCCTTCTCTTTCTCCCTTCCTCTTTCTCTGTATCTCGCTCATTTCCTCTCCCATTCTCTTTCATCAGAGAAGGTCAAGGCTAACTTAGACTCACAAATAGATCATGTTTACATCACACCGTCTGCTGGGAGTGGGACTGGGAGGGAATATTTTGATTTCATATTCTAATGAAATTTGCAACCTTGAGCCTTTATTAATAACGGTTCTCTCTTGTCCTTCAGTAGTACTTTGCATCATGTTTCTGTTGTGTACATCATTGTTCCAGTATGTTATTGTTCCCTTATTCTTTCTTCTAATAGGGCAGAGCACTTTATATGATGCATGAGGGATATTGCAGTTATAGATATTCAAGGGGAAACTATTCATAATTGCATCATGTTATTTGAAGATTATAATTACTAATTAGAATTCCATGTTTAAATAATATTGGTTGTATGTAATCTATCATAGCATGCTTGACAAACATTGAATAGGTTCAAAAGTACTTTTTTGATATTATCAAGAGGAAATAGTTGACAAATATATATTTCAAATCAATAAAAAAAATGCTTTAATATAAGACGTTGACAAATCAAAATGATCTTTTCTATCAAAGGATGACTTCACCCCATTGTGTCTTTGTTTTCCACAACTACATGTACATGTAGTTCCCAACGACACATTAGGCAAAAGTGGCAATGCAGTCATCGAATATAATTTGTTGAGAAACATTTCTTTTATCTCTTTTCTTATTGGCAACATAGAAACGAGTGTCATTTAATTGCTTTGAGCTTATGTTGAGAGTCAGAGGGGCGTTCATATACTTTGACACAGAGTAAGCACCTTTCTGCCTCTAAACAGTCAAGTTAAAAAAATGCAATAATACTATTTAAACTATATTTTGGCTGCCCTTATCAAATTGGTGTTTATTTAAAGGGATAGTCCACCCCAGGATTTTCTTTAGCTGACGATATAGACCTAATAATACCATGAAGAATAATACAAGTCTCATTAAAATCCATGATCACATAACGAAGATATATGGACTTTTTTATCGAAAATCAGCCGCCCCCCAAATGCAAATGCGTTACATGGGCATGAAACGATCGCCAAAAAATAACCGATAGTATCGAAATTGTGACGTATGTTGCGAGCTGCCTTCTTATTTCGCAGACATTCACTTTCGCTTTCACTTTCATTCATGATTCGTCGTGTCAGTGCGATAACAGTGTACCGCAAGCGAAAGTGAATGTCTGCGAAATAAGAAGGCAGCTCGCAACATACGTCACAATTTCGATACTATCGGTTATTTTTTGGCGATCGTTTCATGCCCATGTAACGCATTTGCATTTGGGGGGCGGCTGATTTTCGATAAAAAAGTCGATATATCTTTGTTATGTGATCATGGATTTTAATGAGACTTGTATCATTCTTCATGGTATTATTAGGTCTATATCGTCAGCTAAAAAAAATCCTGGGGTGGACTTTCCCTTTAATGACAAATGGATTTATTTCACCCTGATCTACCTACATGTACATACTGTAAATGATGGTAATGACACTCACAGTGATAGAGATCAGAGTTCTGAAGTTCAAATTTCTATGACTGTTTCTTTGAAATTATCCCACATATGCAATATGAATTTGCCCCCTGCCCCCTACCTCCTGCCCCCTGCCCCCTACCTCCTGCCCCCTGCCCCCTGCCCCCCTCTCCCTGCCCCCCTCTCCCTGCCCCTCCCATCCTACCACCTGCCCAGACCGCTCCATTTCACATGATGAGTTATTTCAGCTGTAAAATGCCAAAAGAATTCCACCACTCTGAATGTGCAATTCTATTATAAAATCACACCTTTCAAGTTCATACCGACTTCAGTTGAACTTGCCTGCCATTCACCTGTATATATATCCTTGGTTTTGTTATGTCAGGTGTATTAAAACAAAGTATTGCCAATTTACAGATTTTAAAAGTTTTTTATAATTTTTTTATTTTTATGAATCTGCTTGTTTGTTTCAACCAGGCATTCATCTTTATGTACCCTTCAGTTTGTTATGTCAGGTGCATTAAAAACAATTGTTTGCTTGTTACCAATTTAAAAGTTTTAAAGATAAATTCATTAAAACAATTTCTGATTACCTGTCCTTTTCACCAGGCATTCACCTCTATGCATTGTATCCTTCATTTTGTTATGTCAGGTGTATTAAAAACAATTGTTTGCTTGTTGCCGATTTAAAGGTTTTAAAGATAAATTCATTAAAACAATTTCTGATTACCTGTCCTTTTCACCAGGCATTCACCTCTATGCATTGTATCCTTCATTTTGTTATGTCAGGTGTATTCAAAACAACTGATTGCTTGTTACCAATTTAAAGGTTTTAAAGATAAATAGAGATAAATTCATCAAAAACATTCTGATTACCTGTCTTTTTGACCAGGCATTCACCTCTACGTCAGTTGAGTAAAAAAAACAATTGATTGCGTGTTGCCAATTTAAAGGTTTCAAAGATAAATAGAGATAAATTCATCAAAAAACATTCTGATTACCGTACGTGACTACGTGTCCTTTTCAACAGGCATTCACCTCTACATACATGTATCATGTCAGTTGAGTAAATTTTTTTATTTTATTGCGTGTTGCCAATTTGAAGGTTTTTAGAGGTTATTTTGTTACAATAATTCTGCTTACTTGTATTTTCAATCAGGCATTCACCTCTATGTAACATTGACTTTGTTATGTCAGGTGTATTCAAAATAACTGATTGCATGTTGCCAATTTAAAGATTTTGAAGCTAATGCTGTTCAATAAATTTCGCTCATCTACATGTATCTTTTTGACTCTATATATTATTCATCATTCTCTTTTGTAAAAAGATTGATTGTTCCCAGTTTAAAGATTTTAACGCTTACTTAATTTTATGCAAACTAATTTCATTTATTGCAATGAATCATGTCACAATTCCTTGATAATATTTTAGTAATGTATCTCAATAATGGTATATGCTAAATGATTCTATAGTTGTACCTGAAAGCCCCCCCCCCTCCTTTAAATAATGGCTACACTATCATTTTTTATTTTTATAGCAGACTTTCATTATCATTTACATTTCCCCTCACTGTCATTCCAAATGCTTCATACATATTCTAAAGTTGAAGAACATGTGCATTTTTCTGTTAAAGGAGTTAGATTGACATTCTTTGGTTCACCCTTTTCGACCTGTTGTCTTGACAACCGAGACAGGGATTTTCACAATGTGCTCGTCTGGTTTTAATTCTCTTTCTCCTAAAATAACTGACTTGGATTCAAATATGCAACAGTGATTTCTGGTAGATGTTATCAAGATGTGGATGTTTGAGGGAGGAGGTGTGGTGGGAGGGGGGGGGGGGTGGTTGGAGAGGTTGATGGATTGTGAAGAGGAGAGGAAGGAAGGGAGATGATTCTGTTCAAAACTAACAGACTTCAACTTTGTAGGAGCAGCCATGCCACAATTTCTGGTAAATGATTTCAAGATGTGGATGTTTGGGGGGGGGGGGGGTGTGGTAGGAGAGTGGTTTTAGAGGGGTTCATAGAAGTGAAGACGTGAAGGAGAAGTGGAAGGACAGGAGATGATTCTGTTCCAACACTGACAGACTTTAACTTTATTGGAGCAACCATGCCACAATTTCTGGTACATCTTATTAAGATGTGGATGTAGGGGAAGGGGGGTGGGGGTGGGAAGGAAAGGGGGTTTGGTGGATTTTAGGAGATGAGGGTGGTAGGATGAGAAGGAGGAGAGGGTAGAAGATGGAAAGGGGGAGAGAAGAAGGGGAAGAAGGGAGTTGAAGCTGTTCTTAACATTGTTAATTTTAAAAGAAGTCATGGTATATTATATCATACGGTTTGAGAAGATACATGTGTGAGAGGATGGCCTGCATGTGTTTGTAATGTGGAAGGGGCAAGGGGGAAGGGGTCTGAGAGTGCAATATAAGAAGACACACAGAGGAATTGATGGTAAGGTACTTTGGTATGAAGGTCCTCTGTAAAAATAAAATTATAATCTTGTTTAGCTGTCACACAGAGACCTACATGTAAAGATAACGCTATACCACAAGACTTCATTGCTCAAAATATTACTCCACTCATGTTTTGCCTTCTGACTGCAATCAATGATGACCCAAGATTTCTTTATATAATTGCAACGAAAGGGCTTTGAAAAACGCTCCAACCGGCAGTAATAAAATGAGAAAGTGTAGTTTATGCACTTTTCATTGAATGGAAAAGGGCAGTTTCCTTTTGTCTGCCACTAGACAGCCAATACGCCAGGTGAATGAATGAAGCCGCTATAGTCTGGCGATTCGATCGGTAGCTTCGTTCTTTTGTTGTTGTTGCTGTTCAGCTTTCATAAAAGTGCAGTTTGTCTCCCTTCCAACCACACGCAGAGTCGATGGCGGAAATGATCGCAAGAAACGGCGGGGTACGTGCTCTCAAAATAAAGATAACTATGATTAATCATTTTTCTGCCCCTCCTGTAAGTTGAAATTGGAGATGGTTTTGTGTAGCATTTTGCACTTATTCTATGATTTAAGGTTTATGGATATACATGTACATGTATAATAGGAATTTCTCATTTTCATATTTATTTTTTAATTTGAAAACGTGCAAAATGAAAAAAAGGATTCTCTACTGGAAGAAAATTGAATGAAAAAACAAATTCGGTTTCAAATGTTTCTAAAACATGTAAAGTCATTAATTTCAATCAATTTCCTCTACGTACATTTCTTTATGATTTGGCAGTACAGTGTGTACATATAAAAGAAAATGATTTATTCTTATTCTTATGTGAAATACTAGAAAGTTTATTGCTTTAACATTTTGATTTAACAGTGAATTTATTGACGATTACAAAAGAGGATCACGGATTCCCTAAAATGGCAGAGGGCAAAATTATGAAAAGTTTCTGGCAAGTGAGGGTTGTGCCCCTCATGCTTCCTGGATCTACTTCTTTTTTTCTTCATTTATAAATGTTGAAAAGTGCATTTTTAAAGATAAGAACATTAGAATTGCTTTTTCATCAATATCTTGACGAGTGACCCTGACATAGGAACTTCAAACATTGGATAATAGCATTTTCTTAGGTCAGCTGCCAAGGCAAAAATGTGAAATGAAAAATTATAGAATTGTATGTTTGTTTTCTTTGTCTTCCTACATTCCCTTTATGATGAAGGAACCGTTTTGAATGAAGGTCCAATGTGAGGAGAGATGAACCTCACAGTATGGAATCATAGGTGCGCTAATGACTCCGCCCTTGGTATAATGATCTCCCACGCACTCCTTAATTTTCACCTGATGAGCTCGTTTAGAGCGGGTCGTCTTCTTGGAGCCAGAAAGGCAATATCTCTTAATCTTGTATCGTTTCAATGTGTAGTTAGTGCCCTTTTGGCTCTGAACAGGTGAAGCCTTGGCCATGAATCCCTCAGACTGTGAATGTGAAGCCTTCTTCTGAACTAGCTTTCAGTGAACTTGGCTTTCATACCACCAGGAACAATGCAAAGTCCATGTTAAATGTACTTTATGGGCTTGGTGGGGGGGGGGGGGGAGATTGTGAGGGTATTGGGGGAGATGGGGTGATTGTTATATTTCTTGGCCTCTCAATTTCAAATGTCTTTTCTTTGTTTTATTGATTCCTTGAGACCTTCTTCCTCAAGTAATATCACAATTGAGCTTTTTTTAAATATGTTTTTCCAGCTTTCAATGAACCTGGTTTTGCCTTTGTATCACTATGAATTTAACGTCTAACATGAGGTATAGGGTAAGGGGGAGGGGGTGGAGTTGGGTCGTAGTTTTATTTTAGGACATACTTAATGTTTCTTCTCTGAGTGCTCTCTTCTTTCATCTAAACTTTCTTTCAGTTGTAATTATGAATTTATGAATTTGAAAAGCAAAAACAGGAATTGTTTGAAGGTGGGGGGGGGGGGGGGCAAGGAATCACACTGCAGAACATCAAGCTTCACACTTCAAGACAAGGTGGAATTCCTAGAAACTGACCTTTAGTCAATCGTGTTAGTCATCCTGACGTAAAAGAACGAAATTTAATTACTTTCTATAATTTCTGTAACCCTTACAAGACATTGATCAGTCTTTCCTTTTGAGTTCGCAAAACTGCACATGAACCATGATGGGTCAATTTAATTATGTGACATGAGTATACACATGGAATTTGATGAGTGGTGCTTTCATATTGAATTAGTGTGGGGATGCGCACGCTTAGGGATAGTTCGCAAATGCCACGGGATCGCGAATGTGATACCCGAGACACGTGTGTTTGAACAAGCTGCTCCCTACTTGGCGACGACGTCACGCAATCGATTGAAATTATTAATTCAAACATTGCCTTCTTAATATTAAAAGCTAGTAGCCTTTCGTTGACCTCACCCACTAAACAGAAACCAACATAGCACGACTCGAAGGAAGTAGATTACTTTTTTCAAACTATAAAAACAATTCTAGCAATGATCGGTCATAATTTTGTATCATGATCTTCCTAAGGTTTTGCTGCCTTGAATAACTACCATTAATTTAATTTGCAAGTCGAATTATGCATCTAAATTTCAGTATGCATGTACGTTTCATTATTCATGTTAAGTTTCAGCATTTGTGTAAGTTTCAGTTTGCTTGTAAATTTCAATATAAGTACAAATTTCAAAGTGCATGTCAGTTTATGACTTTCATGTTTCAATGTGCTAGTTTCAACCATGCACTTTGACCTCGAAACTGGTATTTGAAACAGTATCCATCACAAAATTTGTTGGAAAGTAAAGTTTGTTGCAGTAGGTGAGAGATCCTCCTTGGATATGGGGAAATTGCAGGGAGATATTGAGAGACAATAATATGTGATTATTTTAAGATAAGGAATACTAACATGGAAAAGATGATTGTATGGGACTTAAGCCAAGCTTTAAATGAGCTAATTTAAGACAAGGTATATTGTGATATACGGAGCTTTGAGTTCCAATTAATTACATAGATTAAAACGACCTCTACAAGCAAAAAGCCCGTCCCTCTATTTCTAGCATAGAGCCTGCATGCACTTTACAAAGTACAATTACCTGTGGAAAGCTCACTAATAGAGAGAGTGAACACGGGACCAAGAAAAAAAAGATTATTAAAATACTCATCTCAGCTTGAGACGCTGGCCTTGGCACAATTCTCGCTTTTTTTCACCCACCTTTTTCCTTGATTGTTTGTCTAACTTTCCACTCAACGGCCAGCGATCATGGCTGCTATCTAGGTTAGACAATTAAACCGTGCCAAGATTTCCTGTCCCGTATTAAAGTGGAGTAATAGAAGAAGAAAAAAGAAAGACCCCCAGCGGACCTGTCCCAGAGTACTTTTATGGCCTTGCGCCCCGAGTCTCGTTTACAAGTAGCTTTGTTTTGTTATTGATCTCGAATTTCATACAGGTCCCTTGGTCTATTTATGATATGATGTAATTAAGGAATTATTGATTATGTACCCTCCCCTTTTTAATAGTCTTTGTGGTGTCTTATCATTTTTTTTTTTGGTTAAAGGGAGTGGGTAGTCAGTTTCCATGTGCAGAAGGCCATAATTCGCTGACACCAGACTTGGTGGAAATACCATTAATGGGAGTACAAATCTGCACACAGCAAACCCGTTGGCCCGTCAAGAATTACCCCCTTGTCTCTCGGAGCATGCTCGAAGATTCTTCTGGCGAAGGAAAAGCAAAGCATTACATAAGGTCTAATGGTCATAAAACTCAAGGCTAACCCTGGTGATTGACAACACCTGTTATTGGGTAAACACCCGAACGGTGTCGAATTCCCCATGAGAGCTGACTACTCTGTGACTTTAACATTTACTCACCATAATTATCGTTATTAACATCATTATGATGATATTCAATTTTGTACTGGGTAAAGGCATCTATAACATCAAGATCTAAACATTATTATCAACAGAATTATTATTACCATCTTTATCACTATTAACATCATTATTAGATCACATGCATCCCTATCATCATCATCATCATCACCATCTTCATTATTATTTTTATCATCACCATCTTCACCACCATCATCATCATCTTCAACATCATCATCATCAAACCAATTACTTCCAATAAAAACCACCATCATTATCTCCATTATCTCTCTGTCTTCTAGCCCTTGTTTTGTCACTGATCACGTTTCTTGATTGCTTACACAAACTGCCAAGCTGTTATGAGCCTTCTTCTCTTTCAAAGCTTTTAACCTTAAAAGAAGCCTCACGCCATGTTTTTCTTAGGTGTAGGATTGCAGAAACTTTATATTTCCGTCATAATAAACACCGGCCTGCTTAATATCAGCAGCGTTATCCTGTTATTGGTTTTCATTTTGATATTGGAAGATGACGGAAGTTGAGAGACAAAGGTTTATGCCTCATTAGATAGCGATCAGTATTTTTCTTAGGTGACAAGTGTGGCCCATTTCACGAAGGAGATATCCCGAAATTGTTTGGACTATTTACGAGGATTTAAGGTGATATGAGGAATTATAAGCAAATGTAAACAGTGATTAGGTTAAATGTGGATCATTAAAAAGTACAGTAGAGGTGGAAAGTTCCATAAAGATATTAAAATTGCATCAGTATCGAGCATGATTTCAAAGCGTGAAAAACTAAGATTCTCAGCCTAGATCACCTGTGAGAAAAAATTATATATTTTTTAAAAACACAATGTTCACTAAATAGAGTGTTTTGCTATGTTGTAATACAAGATAGCCAATATAAACTGCATCGTATTTGTGCTGGAGGAGATAGTTTTCATTTGTTTTGCTTCCTTTTTGTCTTAAAGGCTGATATAGCGAGGCAGATTACCTTTTAAACTAGGACAAAGTATAATATTCCATGAAGAAAACAAAATTGGTTGAGGTTTATTAGTTCATAAGGCTGATATAGCGAGGCAGATAACCTTTTGAAACTAGGACAAAGTATAATCCTAGTTTTAAAAATAATGGTTGAGGTTTATTAGTTCATAAGGCTGATATAGCGAGGCAGATAACCTATTAAAACTAGGACGAAGTATAATCCTACTTATAAAAATAATGGTTGAGGTTTATTAGTTCATAAGGCTGATATAGCGAGGCAGATAACCTATTAAAACTAGGACGAAGTATATAATCCTACTTATAAAAATAATGGTTGAGGTTTATTAGTTCATAAGGCTGATATAGCGAGGCAGATAACCTATTAAAACTAGGACGAAGTATATAATCCTACTTATAAAAATAATGGTTGAGGTTTATTAGTTCATAAGGCTGATATAGCGAGGCAGATAACCTATTAAAACTAGGACGAAGTATAATCCTACTTATAAAAATAATGGTTGAGGTTTATTAGTTCATAAGGCTGATATAGCGAGGCAGATAACCTATTAAAACTAGGACAAAGTATAATCCTAGTTTTAAAAATAATGGTTGAGGTTTATTAGTTCATAAGGCTGATATAGCGAGGCAGATAACCTATTAAAACTAGGACAAAGTATAATCCTAGTTTTAAAAATAATGGTTGAGGTTTATTAGTTCATAAGGCTGATATAGCGAGGCAGATAACCTATTAAAACTAGGACAAAGTATAATCCTACTTATAAAAATAATGGTTGAGGTTTATTAGTTCATAAGGCTGATATAGCGAGGCAGATAACCTATTAAAACTAGGACGAAGTATATAATCCTACTTATAAAAATAATGGTTGAGGTTTATTAGTTCATAAGGCTGATATAGCGAGGCAGATAACCTATTAAAACTAGGACGAAGTATAATCCTACTTATAAAAATAATGGTTGAGGTTTATTAGTTCATAAGGCTGATATAGCGAGGCAGATAACCTATTAAAACTAGGACAAAGTATAATCCTAGTTTTAAAAATAATGGTTGAGGTTTATTAGTTCATAAGGCTGATATAGCGAGGCAGATAACCTATTAAAACTAGGACAAAGTATAATCCTAGTTTTAAAAATAATGGTTGAGGTTTATTAGTTCATAAGGCTGATATAGCGAGGCAGATAACCTATTAAAACTAGGACAAAGTATAATCCTACTTATAAAAATAATGGTTGAGGTTTATTAGTTCATAAGGCTGATATAGCGAGGCAGATAACCTATTAAAACTAGGACGAAGTATATAATCCTACTTATAAAAATAATGGTTGAGGTTTATTAGTTCATAAGGCTGATATAGCGAGGCAGATAACCTATTAAAACTAGGACGAAGTATAATCCTACTTATAAAAATAATGGTTGAGGTTTATTAGTTCATAAGGCTGATATAGCGAGGCAGATAACCTATTAAAACTAGGACAAAGTATAATCCTAGTTTTAAAAATAATGGTTGAGGTTTATTAGTTCATAAGGCTGATATAGCGAGGCAGATAACCTATTAAAACTAGGACAAAGTATAATCCTAGTTTTAAAAATAATGGTTGAGGTTTATTAGTTCATAAGGCTGATATAGCGAGGCAGATAACCTATTAAAACTAGGACAAAGTATAATCCTACTTATAAAAATAATGGTTGAGGTTTATTAGTTCATAAGGCTGATATAGCGAGGCAGATAACCTATTAAAACTAGGACGAAGTATATAATCCTACTTATAAAAATAATGGTTGAGGTTTATTAGTTCATAAGGCTGATATAGCGAGGCAGATAACCTATTAAAACTAGGACGAAGTATATAATCCTACTTATAAAAATAATGGTTGAGGTTTATTAGTTCATAAGGCTGATATAGCGAGGCAGATAACCTATTAAAACTAGGACGAAGTATAATCCTACTTATAAAAATAATGGTTGAGGTTTATTAGTTCATAAGGCTGATATAGCGAGGCAGATAACCTATTAAAACTAGGACGAAGTATATAATCCTACTTATAAAAAAAATGGTTGAGGTTTATTAGTTCATAAGGCTGATATAGCGAGGCAGATAACCTATTAAAACTAGGACGAAGTATCTAATCCTACTTATAAAAATAATGGTTGAGGTTTATTAGTTCATAAGGCTGATATAGCGAGGCAGATAACCTATTAAAACTAGGACGAAGTATAATCCTACTTATAAAAATAATGGTTGAGGTTTATTAGTTCATAAGGCTGATATAGCGAGGCAGATAACCTATTAAAACTAGGACGAAGTATAATCCTACTTATAAAAATAATGGTTGAGGTTTATTAGTTCATAAGGCTGATATAGCGAGGCAGATAACCTATTAAAACTAGGACGAAGTATAATCCTACTTATAAAAATAATGGTTGAGGTTTATTAGTTCATAAGATTGTTTAAGAACTTGACAAAAGTAAGGCACTTCAGGTGTCTTGTATGAACTAGTATATAATATTGTCTTTATCTTTAGAACAAAATTAACATTTAGAATCATTATCATATCATCATCATCAGCATTTGTCATACAAACTTTAAGAATTGTAGACATTTTTGTCTAAGGTGAAAGGTACAGTACTTTCTCGACCAAAATTCATTCCAACTTTTAAGTGTTAAAGGATCTCTTGCTCTGTACAAATATATGGCTAAAATGTAAAATTAAATCCATAAACCATCTATAGTGTACATTATGCAGTCATTCACTGGTACGATTTAGGGTCAATGTTAGGGTTATTAAAACCAACTTTGATTTATGGTTTGGAGTGATGATGAAAAGATATTTGTTTGTGAAAAAAAGTCACCATCTGTTGAGTAATTGACACGGATGAGCGAGTGAGCAACAAAATTAAACTGCCTTTTGGTAGAAGAATCTATTCATTTTCAAGGCCTCTTGTGATAATGTGTTGCCTTTATGACAAGAGCAAAATGGGATAAACAGAAAAGGGGCAATTTTTTTGGAGAGATGCGAATTCCATCTTTTATTTCCCCAGCCAATACATGCTCCTGGCCCGGCCTGGGGTCACAATGCCTCTCTTTCTTGTTTGCGCTCTCTCAGCTGTCAGTTTGTGAATGCCCTTGTTGCGCTCGTTTTAAACATGGAGAGCCCAGTAACCTTGAACTTGGTGTGACCTTTTACCTCTATCTTATGTCTTCTCGTCTCTCCCTCTCTGTCTCTGTCTCTTTCCCCCTCTCTCTCTGCCTCTCTCTTTCTCTGTCTGTCTGTCTCTCAATTGCTATTTTTCTCTTTCTCTCTCTTTCTCTCTCTCTCTCTCTCTTTTTCTCGAGGGTGTCATCATCAGGTTCTTTATATATACCGCATCCTCTTATCTATTTTGGTTATTTTTATCCCCTCTCTCTATAACCCCCGCCCCACTCACACACACACACACACACACACACATACATTTTCTGCCTTTCTCTTTTCCTGTCTATTCATGTCTTTCTGTCACCTGCTCCTTTTTATCTCATTTTTCTCCATTTCCCATATTTTTCTTCTCCATTTCCTCATCCATATTTGCACCTCTCCTCTCTCTTCTCCACCTCTCTCTCTTTCTCTCTCTCTCTCTCTCTCTCTCCTCTCTCTCTCTCTCTCTCTCTCTCTCTCTCTCTCTCACTCTCTATATCACTCTCTTTGTATCCAAGTCTACATCTCCCCATCCACAATCGAGCAAGCAATTGTCATCAGTGATGAAGGGCTGTCCATTTTGTACCATGGAGCCTTCCCATAAATCAACTGCCTTGTTAACACATTGACCCCTCACACTCTGACCTTAGTCTTGACATTCAGACATTATGGGTGGTATTCTCGAAAGCCAATTGTTGGAATGCCAAGTGTCCATATGAATATATTTTTGAATAAGTTGATATGTCCCTAAATTACCATGATAACATAAATCATAGTTATATTGTTTTTTATTAATTATGTTATTACATATTTTTTTAATTTAGTGACAAATTAAATTATTCAAAAATATATTCATATAGACACTTGGCATTCCATACTTAGTCGGTGGATTAAACCATGGACTAAAGTTAGTCCGCTTTCGAGAATACCACCCTTTCATTCAAAATATGTTGAGGAGCAGTGATATCCATTCAATTTCATAACGTTTTAGACCCTGACTCCAACAAAAAAATTAGAGAAATGCAGTGTGTAGGTCTAGTAAAATTAATTCTGGATTTCTAGTGTTTACAAATTTAGGAGAAGGGAGTTCCATGGTAATAGATTCCTGATATTTCCAACTCTTAAACAAATTCTATTGGGGCATTATCAGTACAAGCTCCTTGTGAGGCATTGAGAAAGTTAAAGTTTCACTTTTAACTATGTCTTAGTTAATGTAATGTCTATATTGTCAATATTTTGCTTTTAATTACTTTGAAGATTTTACTTTTGGGGTTGTAGAAAAAGGGGACCAGCCTAGATAGGCCAATGGCCTTTTCTGGTCCCTCACATCCCTACTCCACCCATTAATCATTTTTAGTGTTACTGTTGTTGTTTTATTTTGTCGTTTTATTTTATTTGTTCTTATTATATTCTATATATATTGCATTTTGTATAATTGTATTTTGAATGTTATAATGCTGTAAGTTTTTATTGGATGTGAAATAAAATAAACTGAACTTGAACTTTTTTGAAATATTAACATTTAATCTCTGTATCCAAATATTGTCTGTTTGGAGCCAGAAGGGCATTAACTCATATTATTAATGAACTTCTGGGGGGTGTTTCACAAAGATCCTAAGTAGAACTTAACTCTAAGTTGGACTTAAAAATTATGGAAAGCCATTAGCATCTTTGAAAACATTTTGTAAAAGTTATTGTAAAAGGCATAAAATGTTAATTCAAATCATTCATATTTTCTATCATCAAGGAGATTTCATGTTCTGGATGTAGAATTTATAAAAAGTCTAAAATACTTGAATTTCTGCTTTTGAATATATTTCATTTTAAGGCTCTAATGGCTGTCCATAATTTTTAAGTCCAACTTAGTGTTAAGTTCAACTTAGGATCTTTGTGAAACACCCCCCTGGCCCTGAACAGACAACATCCTAGTTGAATAGGCCTACTCCCTTATACCATGTCATGATCATATCAAAACAAATATCAAATAACTGGAAACAGGACCTGCAGATAAAACTAAAAGGAAGTGAGCAGGGCCCATTAATTGCCTAGAATCAAATGATCAGTTTCACTTGACCTTGAAGGAATCAAAATGAAATTAGACACAAAATAGTATCCATAATTTTGGACCAAGGTCTGTATTAGGTACTTTGTCAAGACTATGCATGACCTTGCAACATTATCTCAGTGTGAGCAATGGTCAATTTCATGGGCATCCACAGAGATTCAAATTGAAGGAGAGAGAGAGAGAGAGAGAGAGAGAGAGAGAGAGAGAGAGAGAGAGAGAGAGGGGGAAGAGGGGGGGGGGGGGGTTAGGTGGCAGAGAGGGTGTGTGCCAAATGCTATTCTTACTTCAAGCCCCTTTTCAGCTTTTTCTGCTTGGAAGGTCTGTTTTCCAACTTCCAAAGGTACTAATTCACTGTTGATATGGTTGAAATGGTTCAATATTTGGGCTGAGGAATTTTATTAGGAAATTGAGGATGATTAGAAATAAGTTTTGAAAGGACACATCCAAATTTTACTTACCTGTATTTTGGCATTTGGCAAAGAATGGAAGAAAAACTTTTAACAATTTGTATTTGATATTTTTAAAATACAAGTTGAGTGAGGAAAAATAAGTGATCAATTTCATAAAGGCATTGGAAAATTGGAAAAAAAATGATCCTAAAACCATGGCTATTATTATTATAGTAGGTGATTATTTTTGAAGTAATTCCATTCCATTGTAACCAGACATATAAACTGGTTTGCCATATCCTTCAGGACAGATTTTTCATTTGTTTTTTTAAAAGTTAACTTTCAAGATTGCAAGCTCCAATTTCTTCTATGAAATATTTTGGAAGGTATCTCAGTTTGCTTGAACAGACCAACAATATCTTATTGATTTTCTACTAATTTCTACTTTGTAATGTTGACATTATTGTAAGATACGTGTATACATGTATATACATTTTATAATAATTTTATAATACCCCTACTTCCTCATGTTATTATTTGCTCACAATGCCTTTCTATGCTTCAATTTTAAATTATTGTTATTTTGTAGAGTGAAATAACTGGAACCTACATGTATGCAGATTTAAAAAAAGTTCATTGTGTCTGATGTCAATTTAAAAATATTGAAGCATTATTAATACTCTAGAGAGCTTGTTCTTTCTACAATTAGCTTGTTGAAAATGTACTGTGGATAACGTTTCACTGATATTTGATAAGTCGTGTTTTATGACAAATGATTGATCGGTTAATTATATATGGCACTCAGTCAAGAGGAAAAAGTATTTTGTTTTAAATCATTTAGTTTCGACCTTGACAAAAGAGTGTATTCCAATTTAAAACCAGATCTAGAAATATAAAGCTCGAATCCATCTTAACCGTTTTGAACCATAACAAAACACGATCCATTTAATTTGAATTAATTTTTGTTTAGTTTTATACCAGGATTTGTTTGACAGGCCTGTGCTGCTGTGATGCCCTTATGAATTGAATAATGGAAGATTTATTATGGGTGTAGTACAAATCCTGGTACCTTGTAAATTATCGTCGGACTTGAAATTGAAACTCGTCCGACATCTCACTTTTAAAGAGAATACCAAGTTTCCGGTCAAGTGATTGCAATGTGATTTTTTGGGGAAAAAGTCGATTAGGAAATACGTACACTGTAGATGTAGGGGTATACCGTGAAAGTTTGGAATCGTCAAAATGATAAGAAATTGGACACAATCTTGCTTAAAGGCCATCTGTACTAGTTTGGAGGGATTAGACCACCCAGGGTGGTCACTGATAGGTGGCTATCTCATCAACTCAGCTCTCAATTAACATAAGAAAAAGAGGATCATGGGGGACCTATGGTCACCGATTATGCATTGTTTTCTATATAGAGGGAGCAAGTAGCTACGAGGAGTACAGTGGGGTTTTAAAGTCGCACAGAAATGTGTATTTGGGACTACATGTACAAATCCTCATTTTGCTGGAAAGTTTGGTCCTAATATTTCAGCTATTTCATGTCATATTTCAAATATGCGGGCATTTAAAAAAAAAATGCCTTTCACAAGAATGTTCTCCAAACTAACATGAAATGGATGAGAATGCCAACAAATTATTTTTCACCTGTACCAGAACTTGACCTTCACTTTAAGTTGGATCCTGGTTCTTCCGCTGCTTCAACGGTCGATATTTAACGACCCTGATCGAGTTTGCTCACCTGGCCGATACCTGATCAATCACCTACCATTAATCACATATCATATTTTAATCAGGATTAAGACTAAGTAAACAATAGGTGGTTCAAGTGAGATTCACTTTCATCTGAATTTATGGACGATGGCACAAAGCGCACGTAGGCAAAACGGCTGTTAGGTGTCAGTTTTCATACCCCTGTTCATTATTTCTTAGTGGACTTCCTATTTAATTAAGTTTGAAATGTATTCAGGTGCAAATTTAGTCAGTATATAGTGATCAGTAAAGGCATATTTATATCCTGGTTAAGTATTCCAGTTGGTCCTTAGTAAACGATAACTGTTGTAAATGTAAAAGAAAAGAGCTTTTTAATCCCGAAATTCACGAGGGACAACGAAAATAAGGATTCTCTACAAACTCGCAAGCGTCACGATCCTCATTGAAACTTAGCCTGATATATACCTACATGTAGGATATCTCTTAATACCGAATGTCTAACATTAGCTGCTTCAATTACGCAAATTGTCACTGGTTCTCGGATTACGAAGCAGCGCATCAACCGGGGTAACGAGATGAGTGACGGGATGCGGGGGATCGGTGTGGAACACGGGCCAAGGAAACGGGTCAAGCCTGAAGCCAATCGATCTGTAAGGGAGAAAAGCAATGTAAAACGTTGCCAATTTGTAAATTGACTTTCTCCTTTTTTCACAACGACTTGATTTTGTTGTTGCTTGCATGTCCATCTATTTGCACAGATTTTTCTAATGCCAGGCATTGACATTATATAACACTGCTCTACAAGGCAATTAAAACAATGAAATCTATGAAGACTCCCATATTTTGATTTGATAGTTATCATTATGGTTTCAAATGATATTTGAAACTGCAGTCATAGGGTTGGCCTGAATTTCATCCCGACATAGCAACACCATCTGTTTGCGTATGCTACTTTAGGTAAGGGTGCCAGGATGTAAAAATACTTTTCACTTCTCATTTCTTCACGATTCAACTTATAGAGAAAAGAATAGCATCATATTGTTGGTGTCTTACTGATCAGTTATGAACTGAAATGAAGAACTCTGAGTGTATTTTTAGTTGAATTTAATTTGTTTCCCACAAAAAATGAAATAAAAGTGTACAAAATGATACAATCAAATGAAGTAGAGGGATAACAAAAGAATAAATTTGTATCTAGGTTATTCCCTTGAACAGTATTATCCAAAATAGGTACACAAAGTAACCAAATTACAAATTGAAATTGAAATGAAGTTAAAAACTACAAGACTTTTACTCACTAATTCTTAAACACAAACAATTTCACCCATAGACATTCAAGCAAATACTTATGCACACTTAGAACGAAATGCCTGACTCGTATTCTTTTAATACTGAAATGTATTGTTTTATTTAAACGTGATTTATATCTCCTTTTAAGGGTGTTCAGAGTTGGGCTTTCTCTTATGATGTCATCTAGGTTATTCCAAACTTCTAAGCCCTTGAAGAAAAGGCTTACCAAAACCATACCTACTTTAATCTCAGGCGAAAGAAAGAAAGTAAACGGAGGAGCATGATGAACCTGATCATTGACCTCGATAGAAATAGCTTTGGAAGTGGTTTGAGGGTTTAGTTGAGATGAGGAAACACCCCTTTCAGGGTTCTTGTTAATTTTTCTGATAGCAGGCTATTTATGATTTACAGGAGGCTACTAAAATTGCAAAAGAAAAATCTCTGTGCGCGTAGCGCACATCACCATGTGCGCAAAGCGCACATCACGAGCGCGAAGCGCGAAGTCCATTGCGGCCGGGGTCCAGGGCCCGCCCAAGGGCCCTGGAAGCTTTAGGGTTTTAGATGCTCTCTGGTGCTATCTTAGCCTTATTTTTGAAGATATGACCACACTGTATGAGCCATAGTTTAATGATAAAGATCATGAATATGATTAGTGTGTGTGTGTGTGTGTGTATGTAACACTGATTTAAAAGACAAAGTAGGCTACTAGGACTATTATTTTTATCAATGAAAAAAAAAGAAAAAATAGTTTTCACACTAAAAAACTGTCACAAGCAAGGGTATTCAATTCACAATGCATAAAGTTTTTTTTTTTTTTTTTTTTTTTTACAGCCGGCTACGATTGCCGTTACAGCCGGAAAAAATAGCCGGTTGCCGGCTATTAACAAGAACCCTGCCTTTAATTCTTGCGGTGGATCTTTCACCCTCACCACCTTGGGTTCTTAACTTAAAGGTTCTATGTCCCTTTTGCAGGCCAAAAAAATGAAAAAGTTAAATTCCAACTGCATTTGAAAGATAATACTAATTTAGAACTTCCCTAAAAAAAGGTGGGGCTTGAAAATGTCTTAAGTGGGAAAATAACGACTATTAGTTGTCAAATCGACTTTAGGGCTATAGAGCCCAAAAGTAATAGTCTTGATTTTCAGACAATTGTACCGAATGGTCATACGTTTTATGCTGCGCAAAGATTCAATCAGTTTAATCTTGGCCATCACAAGTGGGTTATTGATGTAGACACATGCTCATGTACCCTTTACAACTCTTTTCATGTATGTTATTACCAAAGAAGAAAAAAAGCCAGCGAGATACAATTAAGGCTAACCTCGCCATTCACGTTCAATTTCAGATTGTGCCTTAACTTTAATAGAGATCTTCAAATATTTGTTGTCAAGACTTCTTTACCTAATATTTAACTATTTCATGTGACTGTGTTTTGAAGATATGACCTAAGGATAACCTCACAGAACTCCAAGTTTAATTCCATATCTTTTTTAATTAAAAAGATATTTATTTGCAGTTTTGTGGTTGATTTCTTTACCCAAGTTTCAACCCGGGGAGAAGTTTCTATCATGTGACTGCATATGGAGGTGGTTTATGACCAAGACTATAAACCCTTATAGTGCGAGCTTGATTCTATATCTTGTCAATTTTCAACT
>JAVYIG010013075.1:5000-49410 GCA_035222895.1 Strongylocentrotus droebachiensis | reverse complement strand
GCGATCAGATAATAATTTCCGATCGCCGATCAATAAAAATGATTGGAAAAAAAACAGCAGAATTTTTTTTTTTTTTTTTTAAATGCTTAAAATTTAGTTTTTAGCTATCAAATGCTTCAAACAAATTCATAGCTAGGATTATTTTGTCATGTGGAGTTGTTGTAGACCATGTTTGTTGATATTTAGTGCCTTTTCATGACTGTGAAATTAATAATATTGGTCTAAGAGAAGAGGCAAAACATGCGGGCCGCCATCTTGGATTATAATGCATGCCTACATCCTATCAGCCAATTTTTTTGGTCGATCTTCCGATCCGATACCGATCATAGGTGCAAGGTGTCGCTCCGATCTCCCAATCCGATCGGAGCCCTAACTTACAGGGTTAGTTTCGGGATAGTTATACGATGAAATTGTGTGCATGGACGCTTACTAACGATACGTCGATAGGTCATAACGAAACACCGTATAACGAAACGCGGGTTTGGGCATCGTTTCGAACTAGAACTCAATAAAGAACCACGCCTAATCACGGAATGTGTTGTGTGTGGACGAAACTAGTATAACGAGTCGAACTAGAACAGTATAACTGGGCGGGGCTTAACGTGACCTCGTACTAAAGGAGACCTGACCTCTCATTTCAGCTTCTATTTCATGACCGCAGTAGCAAACTGCCTAACTATACAACGTTTTGCTGTATAGTTTCGGGATTACTTTATTGTGTGTGGACACCCTGGAATTTATACGGTGATTCTTTATACGACGTTTCTTGTGTGTGGACACCCTGGAATTTATACGGTGATTCTTTATACAACGTTTCTTGTGTGTGGACACCCTGGAATTTATACGATGATTCTTTATACGACGTTTCGTTATAAAGTTTCAGGATAAATTGTTTTGTGTGTGGACACGCTCTTTGATCGACTTTAAGTTGGACTTAACTATGGCAGGCCATTAATGCCACTGGTTGCTCTCACCATTGGTCTCTCAATTATGATCTTTAGCTAATGTTTTTTCCTTCAATAATGAACTATCAAAAATGAATATTCTGTAGATTTGTGAACACGATTTATACATTCTTTGAGAGACCGATCCCAGTAATTGTTGAGAGCAAACAATCGCATGAACGGCCTGCCATAGTTAAGTCCAACTTAAAATTGATCTCAGTCTTTGTGAAACACCCCCAGGTCACTTGAAATGAGTTAAGAAAGTGTGAATGTTTTCTACTTACCGCGGTTGAAGCGGAGTTCATTCAATTTAGTATGGATCCCAACACGCTTGGCATACTCTGCATTGTAGAACACTTTCAGCTCACTTCCTGGTTCAATGACCTTTATGCTTTTGAAGTAGATCTCCCCGTAGTATTGGTATGCTTCTATGTTTTGTTCGTCCTCGCCCTGTGCACATCTAACTTGAGACATCCAGGTTTTACGTCCATCGAGGTAGAAGAATACTTGACCAGAGATGCAAACCTGTTGTTATGATAACATTTACAAATTGATAATAACATTTCTGCTTGCTATGTTGTCATTTCAGATTATTTACAAAACGACATTTCAAATGACAACCTTATTAATATGCTTCTATGAGTTAGAGTAAACAATTTTAAATAAAGATTTACACAAATCAAATTGATTCATTAAATTAAAAGAAAAGACAATGCATAATAAATTTAGGATGTTTAAGAAATAGGGGCATTTGAAAATGGATTATTGAAGAAAATAGACTGGTTATGCCGTTACAGGTGTTAGGATGTCATTTGGAAACAAGACTTCAACTTGAACAATCTTAATTTTCTTCATACACTTTGCTGAGAGTATATTACAGAGATTGAGGACTGATAGTGGTTCCAATTCAATCTCTGTCAAGGAAATGATGACAATCTTATTGTAGCTCTCAGTGTAATACACGATACATATTACAGACAAGTTATATTTTGCTGGAGAGGAGTTAGATGGGGATCAAGTATCAAGAATTTGTAATAGCAGATCAGTTAAAGTGATTATTAATCATATTCAAATGTATATATTTAATTCAGCATATAATTAATTGTTCTGCATTTTGTGTATGTTCTATCTTACTTCTGTTTCTTTGTTTATAATGCAGATGCTTTCATGTAAACTCCTTTTACCTCTTTTGTTTTGTTTCACAAGTGCGCCTTGAGCATTTGGTTTTAAGAGGATTAGCACCTTATAAATCTCATGTATTACTATTACAGTCCAACCTGTCTACAGCGACCCCCCAAGGGAAACACAAAAAGTGGTCTTTGGATACAGGTGGTCTTTGTAGACAGGTTCCTTTAGTACATGTTTCAATGAGAAACCATTTTCAAGGGAAACAGATATTGTGCTTGTTGTAGACAGGTGGTCTTTGTAGACAGGTGGTCACTAAAGCAGGTTTGACTGTATTATTATTATTATTATTAACGGTATGAAAAAAAGCTTTCTGTTGTATTATTTACCTCCCACGTTGAATCCTTGGACAAACCCTGATCCTCGTTCATCAGCGATCCTGGGTATGGTCCAAACTCTGACCCCTTCTCTACCGTACCCTTGGCAACCACTCCCTCAACCTTACCCTCCAATGTCCATCTAAAGGAGAGACCTTGCGGAAGTTCTGGAGTTGACGATAGCATTCTACTTTTTTTGAGATTGAGTGCTGCAAGAAGGGATGGCTCAACGGTGGAGGTGTTTGAGGCTGGAGGACTTGTATTAGGTTGAGATGAAGAGGATGCATCCTGCTTGCTCTGTTCTTTGGAATGTAGTTGCTTGGAAGGAGCCGGTGGTGCTATGGGTGTTTGGCCTGGTGAAAGAAAAAAATGGCACAAGAAATACAGTCAAGCCTGCTTTAGTGACTATCTGTCTACAACAAGCACATTTTTTGTTTCCCTTGAAAATGGTTTCTCAATGAAACATGTACTAAAGGAACCTGTCTACAACAAGCACATTTTTGTTTCCCTTGGCAGTCGCTGTAGACAGGTTTGCCTGTACAATGAAGTGTTTGATCAGAGCCAGAAGGTGGACTCTGTGTCAAAGTATGTGAGTTTCTGGCTCCAAACAAAAAATTTCAAATGAGGATGGTAGTCTGGATGTGTTTCACCTAAGGTAAGACTCTTGGGGATGCAACATGAAACAACAAACCAAGTTAAAGTAATGCTATATTTTTTACATTTTCTTTTATCTTTATTTTCTCTGAAGGTCAATCACTAAAAGAAAACAAAATAGTGAACAAATAACTGTGAAATAGTGAGAGGTAAACATGAGCTGTCTCTAACCTGAAAGTGTACAACATAATTTTAACATGGTGAATGACAACACTTTTGCATGAGGATATTTACCTTGTGCGGTGCTCTCGGAGAGTGGATTATGAGTTGTTGATAAGAGGAGCATAGCTTGCTGACTGAGTTACTGATTTGATCCTCTGACCTCTCAGAGTGGCTGGCAGCTGATGATGAGCTTGGTGGACGGTATTTGAGTTTGGAAGCACAGGAGTTGAATCTTTTAATAAAAATAATATAATAATAATACATTTATAGAGCGCAGAAACTATCCAACATCAAGTATAAATTCTACTGCGCTAGGATTTAAAGGAAAGTAGTATCAAATTAAAAAAGGCTTGACAAAATAACATTAACAAAATTCGGAACTTGTGAGAGAGTTCTTTTTTCACAACCTAAAAGGGCCAATTACTGGGAAATTTACGAATAGTTAAAGGTATAGACCAGTTTTGAAACGTGCCCCCTCTCAAAAAATGAAATGAAAGCTCTTATTACCAATCATGTGAAAGAATATGTTTTTGACTAATATGTGATACAAAAAAGCCAGAAAAGCTTTAATAGTTAAAATTGTTTCATGCTCTTCTGGCTCAAAACAGATGATATTTACCAGCAGCAATTAAAAGAGGTGTTTCCCAATCTGCAATGGCTCCTACAGTATATCTTTTTGCATCAAATTCAATCAAAATTAAATAGACTTTTAAAGAAAAAAAATTGATGTTCTTGAGTTATTACCATGATATATTGAGCTCAATATAGACACTCCAGGGCCAGTGTGTGGTGCAGGGAATGCTCTGAGAGGTTGATCAACCACAAACTCAGGCTGATGTTGTGAGGCTGTGTGGTATGGTAGGTCCAAGGGTAGGGTGCAACATGTTGCTGATGTTGTTGGAATGTCCTTTCTTGCTGATTTCTGTCAGTGCAGTAGAAACCAGGTGGGTAATTACCTTCCATGGTTCAGGCATCTATGCTGTGAGGGGGGAGAAAAGAAAAGTACAGAATAAATAAGGCACGATTTGTTGGTCTACTACATTTAAGCCGAACAATGCCCAATCGGTGACTGTTGGTCCCCCACGGTCCCCTTTTTCTTATGTTAATTGAGAGCTGATTTGATGAGATAACCATGTGTCAGTGACCATGCAGGGAGGTATAATCCTCTTGGCCAAATTAGTGCAGATAGCTTTTAACTCAAGAGCTAGCTTCAGATTCAAGGCTAATTTCACTAGTACTGTACATCTGAATCTGAACTAGTCCTGATCTGTGAATTGGGATATTGTTGACCAAATAAGAATGTTAGCATTTGGGAGAGAGTGCATTTACTGATTGTATAATTTAGTACACTTTTGAGTCGAGTCCCATCACTTAAAAATTGCAAGGAGGTTTCTACTGGCACCCACTTGCAGCCAACCAGACACTTCAACTTGTGCCATTTTCGATTTCATATCAAGAACTTTTGTGAATTACAAGCATTAGGCGTAAAAAGAAAAGTTGTTGCATTGCCCTTTGCGACTGACCCCAAAATCTTCAAATCTTCGGTTGGCTTTTGATTAATTTTTTTTTGTTACTGTTTTTTTTAGAAGAAAAAAAGTATTTTGTTTGTTTAAATGGGATTTTAATTGTATAAAATCATCAAATTATTCCGATGTCTCACTCGTCTTCTGCCCTACTAGGAGACCCCAGCCTCCCGTACGTGTATACCATGCACTTCACCAGCTCAATTTGGGGCACCATTCTCAGCTTTGAGTTTTTTGGGCGACGGTTGCTGTTTTGAGGGAGGAGGGGGGGGGGGGGGGGGGGGGGGGGGGAAGTGTTTAAAAAAAAAGAAATCTGACCGACCGACCATGTTCCGGCACAAAAAGCGCAACACAACAACATCTTTTTTGTTTAGGCCCTAGGCCTAGAGACTAGAGTTTTGTCAAATAATTGAGTCAATTGCATGCCTGGGCCTGGAATGGGACACACTAGCGAGCTTTCTATTTAGGCACCAGACGTCGGCTACTACGAGGTACTGGAGGGTGGATACATTGCGCAGCTCACCTCCGTTCCCTTCGCGGCAGTGCTTTCGATTTTCACGACGGCGCTTTGGTCGGTCACGTGACCATTTTTGAGATCAGGTGATTACATTGTAAATCATGTAATAAATTCAGTGCACGGAAATCTGATACGAAGAATAGCATAAGGATGACAGAAATAGACAGTTAAAATGATTTTTTTTTTTTTCATAACATAAGAAAAGGTGAGAGAAGGAATAAACAAAGAATAGCATAAGGAAAGACAAAAAGATAAAATAATAGAATGATAAAAACAAAGAATAACTTAAGAGAAGGTAATAGAAGGAAGAAACAAAGAATAACAAAAGGAAAGATAGAAAGAGAAGGTAATAGAAGGAACAAACAAAGAATAACAAAAGGAAAGACAGAAAGAGAAGCTTAGGTAATAGAATGAAGAAACAAAGAATAACAAAAGGAAAGACAGAAAGAGAAGGTGAAAGAAGGAAGAAACAATTAAGAATAACATAAGGTAAGATAGAAAGAGGAAGTGATACTGATAGAATGATAAAAACTAAGAATAACATAAGAGAAGATGATAGATAGAAGGAAGAAACAAAGAATAACATAAGAGAAGGTGATAGAAGGAAGAAAAAAAGAAAAACATAGGTCTAAGGAAAGACAGAAAGAGAAATGGATAGAATCATAAAACAAAGAAAAACATAAAAGAAGGTGATATATAGAAGGAAGAAACAAAGAATGACATAAGGAAAGATAGAAAGAGGAAGTGATAGAATGATAAAAACAAAGAATAACATATTAAGAGAAGGTGATACTGATAGAAGGAAGAAACAAAGAATAAGTAATAGTCTAACATAAGGAAAGACGGAAAGAGAAAGTAGACCCTAGTCTAATATAGATCTAGAATAATAAAAACAAAGAATGACATATTAGGTGATGAAACTACATTCACGTTGACAGCCCACGTCGGATGCCTAAAATCAAAAGCTCGCTACCGACTGGTCGGAGCTGCAACTGCCCCTTTTCTTCATAAAAGTTAAAACATTAACCCCCCACCCCCCCCCCCCCCCCCCCCCCAGCATGCCAGGACAAGTCCCATACTCAAAACCATAGGATAGGCCATAGCATTAGCAAAGCACCAGAAAGCGTCTAGCAGGGAGGGGGGGGGGGGGGCGCAGGGCCAGGGCCAGGGCCAAGGCGCGGCTGGGTTTCAGACCAGTCAAGAGCGCGAGCGAGCGCCAGGTCAGGCCTCAGACGCTAGACGGCCGACGGCAACCACACGCACCGGTGCTCCATGGCCATTCGTGGAGCTGGGCCAGCGGGTTGACAACATAACATATTAGGCTAACACTACAGTAACAGTCGCAGCAGCAGCCGTCGCGGCCGCGGGTCAATTAAACCTTAAATAAGATATGCTACATATTCATTATGACAAAAACGAGTTCTATATCAAGTCTAGAATTTACATAATATATACCGACTTTGATGTCTTACTCGCAATTATAATAAAATATGAGTAAATCATACCGATCCGACGCTGTATCGCTTCACCGGAAATGAAAAAGTTCAAGGCTGTGTGAACAAAGGTATCTTTGAAGATGCAAAAAATAGAAAATATCGAATGTAATAATCATAGAGCTATAGTCAGTGCGTCCAAAAAAAAACGAAACCGAGAATTATCAATGTTTTATCATAACTTAATCACAATTATAATTAATAACTGACACATATTTGTAAAGATTAGATTCTCCTCTTTTATTTGACGCAACTCTTATGATACATTTTTCACGCATGAGTGATAACAATCCATTTGAAGAGAGTGAACCAGAACGTCATTTGGCGGACGGTATCTGAATTTCAAAGAGAAAATTATATTTTTAAAAGTTCAGTTTCTGCCCTTTCATATGACACCTCAATCAGGAAAAATGAGTGACGAATAACAAAGTTCTGTTTGTTTAAAGTGATGCTTGCATTTCCATTATTTGATTTAAAAATTTCATTTTCACTGGCTGACTGCCGTAGCAACAAGCAGAATTGACAAAAGACTTAACTCCGCTTCTTTGTAAATCAGCCATGCATGAAGCCTTTCGTGTATGGCTGAGCGTCAACGAAACGAAGTTAAGCTCATTTTTCCTGATTGAGGTGTCATATGAAAGGGCAGAAACTGAACTTTTTCCTTCTCTCCCCCTCGATCTCTATATTGTCCCCCCCCCCCCCCCCCCCCCCCCCCCCCTCTCTCTCTTGCCCTTACACTTACACCCTTTACTTACGGTAGTTAAAAATCATGTAACATTTATTCCAAAGTATAAATGAAAGTTCTTGGAGCTACATGTATATTCACAAAATGTCACCCATCGTTACGTCCCTGAAAATGTTCCCATTGTATTTTTGTGCAAATTTCAGTCTTTTGAGAAGACACAATGCCTGCAGTCTGTCATATAATATAAAGAGATGGGAAAATGTTGATATTGATTCATTCTTAAGTCATGAACATGAATGTTTTGTTTCATCTAAAATCAATTTTGTGTGGCACGATTTCCATCTTTCCCCACTCTCTTTCTCTCTTTCCCTCTTTTATCTCTGTTTCACTCTCTCATTCAATCTCTACAAATTGAGATAGGGACAAGTATCAGAAAACAATGCTATAGAAAATAAATTTATAGAACCATGATTTATTATTTTATTTTTTAAACTACAATTTACAAACAGTTAAGTCTACCGTAGGTACATGAATAATGATGCTACATGAATACTGTATGAATATAGTCTGTACTCCTTAGTCTTTAGATGATGCATTGTTGTACTTGACATTATGTTCTTGACAACAGTAAGTCATACATTTCTGAACTGAATGCAGATGTAAAACTTTTAGCTTTTATGCAAATGATTTGATAAGATATGACCAAATAATCATCCATTTGCAATTTAGGCAACGTATTTTTGTTTCTTTTCTTCTAAAATCTTGAAATACATTTACTCATCTGTTGGAATAACTAACCTATCCTTCTTTCTTTATCAAATCTAAAATGTACTGTCACCAAGAATTACAGTATATTTTCTTACTGTGGGTAAAAAAAACATAAATTCAAACATTCTGGTAATTGTTGTTTAGGACTACTTATTACAGTTAATGTTTTTATGATATAAGCAAAGCATACACATTATACTAGTCTAGATAGCAGAAGTATGGTCATATATATATATATATATATGTAATGTACATGTAAAGCAGTAACAAATCCATAACTGATATCAAGTTCCTATGAGTATGTCTATATGTACTGCTATCCTGGAATCTACAAAATGGAATATGTGCACATAATTTTTTGGGCAAGTTCTCTTAAAGGCCCACTGTACTACTTGTAGCTACTTCCTCCGTCTATATAGAAATCAATGCCTAATTGGTGCCCGTTGGTCCCCCATGACCCTCTTTTTGTTATGTTAATTGAGAGCTGAGTTGATGAGATAGCCATCTGTTGGTGACCTCGCTGGGTGGTCTAATCCCTCCTGTCCACACTAGTACAGATGGCCGTTAATATCTTTATCGTAATTTTTTTTAAATTTTGGGTTGTAAAATCACAAGATGCTTTTTTGACACTGAGAGTGTTTAGGATTTGCTGAACTTTCAAGCCCAAAATCGATTGAATAACAATGCTGGATACTTGTAATTAAATGAAGGTTCTTTGCACAAAAAACAAGTGTCATTAAAGTGACTCAGTAACATTGCTGAAAGTTGATGAAAAAATTGAATAATTTGGGTACGAAATGTTACTTATTATATTCCTTATATTGTACTAACCCTCTAATATATAAAAAATCCTGAAAAAATTCTCAAACCACAAAGATATCTATGGTTTTCCTTGAAGTCGTTACTGTGCAAAACCCTCTAACAGTGATGAACAGTAAATTCTCCCAACTATTATTGAATTTTCCCAAACGTTTTTCCATGAAAAAAAAAACATAAGACAGGCTTTAAAAAATCTATCAACACTTAAATGTCTGGAATGGTATATAGAGCCAATTCATTGCTTTGTGACAATTTACATTCACCTAAAATGTAATTAAATTTTAATATTATAGTTGGGAGAATTAAGGAATCGATCAGATCAGTTTTTTTCCCAATTTATATCATTAATAATGGTCCGTTTTCACTCAAACTTTTTTTAATTTCTACATCTAGCATTTAAGTCACTACCTTAGCACCACTTTCTCTCATCTGAACAATGCTACCAAGTCCCTTTAAACGCTTACTGACATATGATGCAGTAAACTGAAGTGGTTTTAAAACTTACTTAACCGTACTGCACTTCACATTTTTGTATTACACAGAAACAAGAAGCGAATACACGTATGACCATTGTTGTGTGCAGCTACTTTTTCCATGCCCGCTTGTCAGATGTATTTAACGTAAGAAAAGAAAATGCAGCAGTTTACCACGACATACATGAACAAGCCTTTTCAGGACTATACACACCCTCAAGAAAGATTACAGAGTCCTTTTCAGGACTACTCAATCCTCCCTCTCTCTCTCACATGGTGCATGCGCAAGCCTACTGTATAAGCCTGAACAATTCACAAACATTTCATACCAAAGTGTCTGTGTCTGCTTTAAAATAGTATTACTTTATGGCTGTATTGAACTGAATTGAATTTGATTATTGATTCATCTGTCGTTAAGATAACAAAACACTAATGATGTTTGCCATCAAGCAATGCAGTCTATCCTTCTACGCCCTTACCCACAATCCCTTCATCCTCTAGTTTATGTTTGAACATGTGATGAGTATAAGAATCATTCCGCGGGAAGGTTTTACCACAGATCTCGCAAGAAAATGGTTTCTCTGCCTCATGTATACGTGCATGATTCTCGAGGGAACACTTTGCTGTGAATCTGCTTCCGCATTCCAAACACTCAAAGGGCCTAAAACCATCATGACGACGTTCATGTTTGATCAGGTTTCCTCTATCAGTAAATCCTTTATTGCAGACGGAGCAGAAGAAACGCATAGGGCGATCCTGATGCATGCGTCGCTTGTGATGAGTTACTCCTTTTCTCACTCTGAATCCTCGACCACAAAGCTCACACTTGAATGGTTTTAGTCCATTGTGCTCTCCTTGGTGATTGTTAAAGGCACTCTCGGACCTGAAAGTTTTTGGACAGTGTGTGCAGCGATACATGCGATGCTGCTCATGATTCTTAAGGTGTGCCACCAGCATGGATTCCTTACCAAAAGACTTTGAGCAATGACTGCAGTTGTAGGCTCGGTCTCCAAAGTGCGTCTCTCTCTCATGAACAAGGGCAACGTTGCGGGTTAGAAAGGTCTTGGGGCAAAAGCGGCACTTGTACGGGCGATTTCTGAGGTAGAAGGTAGCAGTTTTACCAAGCATATCCTTTGGCTTATCTTGTGATGGTTCTGCTGTAGCACTTGTTGCTTCAGATGGAAGGACCATTGCAGATGAAACAAGCATTGCAGATGGGTCGGTTGTTGCACCAGAATGGGATGTTAAGAAAGATTGGTGTGTCAGTTCATGATTCAAACAGTCTTTCTTTTTCAAGAACCGTTCTTTACAAAACCGGCAAGGGTACCCATGGATCTCATTCGCATGTTTCCGGAGCGCTGCTTTCGATTTGTATCTTCCGTTACATTCATTACACTTGTGGGGCCTGGCTTCGTGCACTGGTTTATGCAGCATCATGTGTCTTGCCCATGCCTGGGCATTTCTCTGTCTCTTCCCACACACAGGACAAGTGTGGTCCTGGTTGAACTCGTGAAACTGCTCATGGGCCTTTAGTCTCCCGCAAGAATTGAAGACCTTCTCACAGGTACCACACTTAAAACCACATCCTTCCTTGTTGCTCACTTTTTTTCTCTTCCTGAGTGGCTGTTTAGCGCTTTTCTTATTTCTAGCTGGTATTTTCTTTTTCTCCTTCTTTTTGGGTACAGGTAGAACCTTATTTGCTGTACGACTGGTGTGTTCACATCTGGTGATGTGCCTCAGGATAAGTTTAGCAGATGTGAATAGATCTGCACACTGGCTACACTGGAACTTCTGTGCATCTAAACAAAAATGAAAATAGATACTTTCAAATGAACACTCTCTAATAAATGTGGAGTTCGTCAAGACAAGTCCATTGTTATCTTTGGCATGCATACAGATGTGCAATAGCTTTGATGTCATAAATTTGGTCAGCATTGCTGAACCCTCAGTAAAGAAGTTTGTTCTACCTACCCTGGTTTAAACTGCAAATCCTTCAATGAACACTCTTAAATATAATTATGTGGAGTTCCTCAAGGCTCAATACTTAGTCCATTATTATTCTCTATGCCATTTGGTCAGCATTGCTGAACCCTCAGTAAAGAAGTTTGTTCTACCTACCCTGGTTTAAACTGCAAATCCTTCAATGAACACTCTTTTAATATATGTGGAGTTCCTCAAGGCTCAATACTTAACCCATTATTATTCTCTATGCCATTTGGTCAGCATTGCTGTACCCTCAGTAGAGAAGTTTGTTCTACCTACCTTGGTTAAAGGGCAGATCCTTTAATCTAGTCTGTATTCCAACATGCTTGGCATAATCCTCACTGTAAAACACTTTTAGTTCACTTCCTGGTTCAACGACCTTTGTGCTTCGGAAATAGATTTTACCGTAGGATTGGAAAGCTTCCATATTCTCTTCCTTGTCCGTCTGGGCAAATCTTAGATGAGACATCCAGTTATTGTGTCCATCAAGGTAGAAATGCACTCTATCCGAGATACAAATCTGTAAACACAAAGTGGAATATAATGTAAAGACTAGTTTTCATACTGAAATAGATTACAATGAAGTTATCACTGAAATAGATTACAATGAACTTATCACAGAAATGATGCTAAAACTCAATTTAAAAAAAAATTGACCAGTTGTTTTTTTTAGTTTCAAGTCCAAGAACACAAGTAAAGACTCATCAAAGTATGAACACATGTAGACAGAGGACGATACCTTTTAAGGTTGACATTAGTGACTATTAGAAAAAAAATTAGAATATGAAATTGGCAAATCTGTCAACACAGACGTGATGTCACATATGGGGTAATGTTTATTTGTTTTCTTTCAGCAAGCATTTTTTTGTAATGCTGTGCAAATGAAATATAATGGGGACAAGACTAATTAATCCCCCCCCCCATGCCTTTGTGTCAAATCTTTAAAATGATGGTATTAATGGAGTAAATGTTATGGGTTGGTATTCTCGAAAGCAGACTTAACTTTAGTCCATGGTTTTATCCACCGACTAAGTATGGAATGCCAAGTGTCCATATGAATATGTTTTTGAATAATTTAATCTGACACTAAATCAAAATAAAATGTAATAAGATAATTGATAAACAACAATATAACTATGAAATAATTATGTTATCATGGTAATTTAGGGACATATTAAATTATTCAAAAATATATTCATATGGACACTTGGCATTCCATACTTAGTCAGTAGATTAAATCATGGACTAAAGTTAGTCCGCTTTCGAGAATACCACTCCTGAAGTTTGGAGTGTGGACAGACCACATTCATAATAAATGGGCCTAAAAGATCGTGTGTGGCCTTAATTATCTAATTGGTTATTGAAAAGCTGGAGGGGTGGGGGAAATTCTCATTTTGGGTTCAAGAGTGTAGATGACCAAACTTTTTTCAGTGAAGACAGATTGAACTGCTTACCTCCCATGTTGTATCTATAGACCATCCCTGCTCCTCATCCAGCAGTGTTCCTGTGTATGGTCCAAACTCCGCCCCCTTCTCGATCATCTCCTTAGCAACCACACCATCAACCTTGCCCTCAGATGTGGCTCTAAACGAGAGATTCTGCGGAAGATCTTGAATCGACTTGGTCTTTTTGAGATTGAGGGCGGCAAGCAGCTGTGATTCCTCTTTAGATGAAGTTTTAAACGAGAGACTCTGCGGCAGCTCAGGGGCACGAGATGTAACTTCACTACTCTCTTCCACGATACAAGTTACCAGAGGCTCCACCGCCTTCCTCAAGTCATTACTGATTGGAGGACTTGCGATTGGGTGGTGTGAGGTGGTTGGATGCTGCTCTCTATGTTCATCGCCTTGAGTTTCCTGAGAGGACGTTGGTCCAATAGGTGTCTGGTCTGATCAGTAATGACAGAAAACAAAATTATTTAGATGGTAAAGTATGGATAATAGCTGTAGTTATAGTGTAAAAGGCACTTTTACACTACATTAATGATGATGCTATCATGATTAATGTAATAATCGTCATCAATATCATCATTAGACATTAGCAGCAAATCCCAACCAAGAATTGGAATGTTGAACAACATGTCTGAATCAAGAAGGTCTACAATTTTCTTCTGAAATAGAAATGGGTTCTTACTACTTCATTTTCCTTGTGAGGTCTACAAAAAATATCTGTGGTGGACGATTTGGCGAACTAACTAGTTGCCCAAGACCCATAGTAATGACACCATGCACTGTAATTTGGTTATAGACTTAATTTTGAAATGTTTCAAATGAACAAAGTATTGTTAAATGTTCAGTAAGGCTTTCTCATTTAAGAGGGCCGGAATGTGGAGTACAGGATGACGTTTCTGTTAGAAGCAGATACTTGTGATGTCACAAGTGTCGCTTTGTAGAAAGTGTATGGATAAGGTCGCTTGAGGGCGTACTGGATTTTGTGTGTTACTGATTTTCCACGTCATGGGATAGTTGCCTCCCAGAGTTGCCTAAGTTTTCGTTTAATTTTGTGATACAAGCCCAATGATGTAAGTAGAAATGAATATGTTATCTTGAAGTTTATGAGTTATATTGTCTTTACAGCTAGATAGCTTAATGAAATATGATGTTTATGACACTAATTTGAGATGATGAAATGTGACATGAATGAATCGTTCAAGTGAAAGATTGTACACGTGTATAGGTTACGTAATTGTCGTGCACGGTAGTGCGTATTACATGTACGTAGTAGTATAATGATTTGACCTTGAAGAATGTCAAAGTCACCGTCGGTGAGTTATTATTTGTTGCATGTATTTACCGTAGTCAGATATAATTATAGTGAGAAAGGCATTGTTTGTTTTCCTTTGTTATGATAACAGTTATTAGGATTTTCAGGGTATATTTAATTTGATACATGATATGTTATTTTCATGTCAGTTTATGCAAGATGATTTATTGTTGTTTATCTTTTTATTAAAATTGCAGATTGAACCTTGCCTGCTACAGTCTATAACCAAATTACAGTGCATGGTGTCATTACTATGGGTCTTGGGCAACTAGTTAGTTCGCCAAATCGTCCACCACAACAGTTCAATATCAACTTGTGTGACTGTCATATCCTCCATCATGAGTATCGCCATGGATAACAGCACAGATCCAGAGGTTACCTTCAAGGACCACAAGTCGGACAGTATTAGACCTGAGGACTCAGCTAGCCAAAGGGGGAGTAGCACCACCTCGGCGAGTTGGAGGATACGGGCTAAGGCTAAGAGAGCTGCCTTAGCCGCTGAAGTAGCAGCTCTTAAAGACCAACAAGAACTTGAGATAGAAGAAATGAAGCTTAAACAACGGAAAGCTGAGCTTCTTCTGAAGACTAGATTAAAGATCGCTGAAGCGGAGGAAACTGTATATAGAGGTACTCGGTCCATAGAACAGAAGACTGAGCCTTCCAAGTCTGAACCTCCCCAACAAGGTTCATCAACTCCTGTTAGAATGAGAATGAAGCCAGCGAGTGAAAACCTGACACTGACCAGTCAAGATGAAAAGATAACTGGTAAGATGGACTCTGACATCTTACATCATCTTCAGCAAGGACAGAGACAACATCAACAGCTGTTGGAAGCCATCACAATTTCAAGTGCCAACATTATGTCTTTTGATGGTAACCCATTGAATTTCTTTGAGTTCATACGATCATTTGATAGTGTCATTGGAAATTCATCATTGGACAATAACGCCAAGCTGCTCAAGTTGTATCATCTTTGTACTGGAGCTGCCAAAGACATAATCCAATGTTGTCTCATGATGCATCAAGATGATGGGTACTTTCATGCCAGAACGCTTCTGATAGATCGCTTTGGAAGTGACCATAAGATCAGTGATGCCTGGATTAGGAAGGTCACGGAAGGTCCAGTTATTCAGAGCAATCCTAAACATCTGAGGGATTTTGCTGATCAGCTAAAGACCTGTGCTGAAACTTTGATGGCTCTTGGGATGCTTCACGAGATGAGCAGCAGAAGTGAGCTGGTGAAGGTCATTGAACGTTTGCCATTCCATCTGAAGAGCCGGTGGTTGCGTTTCGTAAAGACCATCAGGGATAGTGGCAGACAGCCTAACATCCAGCATGCAGTTGAATTCATCACCGGCGCAGCTGATGAACTCAATGATCCTGTATTTGGAGCCTTACTTATGGGTGGACCAAAGAATCTAGGAAGTGCAAGGAGTGTAAAGGAAAGATTTGTGTCAGGTAGAGGTCAGGCAAGCATGTTTACTACCTCTGTGAATTCATCGACCAAGAACTGCATCATGTGTCAGGACAGCCATGACCTTTTCGGTTGTCAGGAATTTAAAGCCATGGAGCCTGATGAACGCTTTGATTTTGCCTTCAAGAACAGGCTATGTTTCAATTGCTTGTTACCTGGTCATGTATCCTCAAAGTGCATCCTTAATAGGACCTGCTCAGTCAAGGGGTGCAATCAAAGGCATACCAAGTTCCTCCATACCGGGAGAAGGATGAGACCATCTTCAGGAAATCCTACACCTTGGAGAACAAGAAGGGAATCGAATGACTCATCAACTCAGACTGACTATGATGTAGCATCTCATGCTAGTTCCAATGCCACGAGGGCCGGAGGTTGCAGAGTAGCCCTTCCAATAATTCCGGTTACTGTCAGTGCTGCAGATGGTGGAGAAAGCATTGAGACCTTAGCTTTGCTGGACCCTGGTTCTACGAACTCATTCTGTCTGCAAGAATTAATAGATGTGCTCCAGACAAAGGGGAAAAAGAAAGTCATTCAGGTCTCAACACTGGAAAGCCCTAAAAGAGCAATGGAATGCGAAGCCGTCAAGTTGAGGGTTAAAGGTTCCACAGCAGACAAGACGATAGAGGCTGAATTTCTAACTCGTCCGAGCCTTAACATCAGTACTGCAAACATGGCCAGGGAGGAAGATATTTCGAAATATCAACATCTTTGTGGCATTGATCTTCCAGTCACGGGGAAGAACCAAGTAACCATACTGATTGGACAAGATGTGCCTGAAGCCCTGATGCCACTTGAAATCAAAGCAGGTAAACCTGGTGAAGTTTATGCTGTCAAGACAATACTTGGATGGACGTTAAATGGACCACTTGGAAATGGAAGTAGTTTACAGAGTTTCCAAGCCTCGTCTAGCTTCATCTCTGATGATGGTAACATGCTCCTGGAAGAACAAGTTCACAAATTTTGGAAGCTAGAAGGGACAGAATACCTTCATGATGATGAAAAGAGCATGTCCATCAATGATCAGAAAGCCTTGAAGACCTGGCAGGAAGGAGTTTGCAGAGATGGTGATCACTATCAACTTCCCATTCCATTTCGGAAGAGGCCTGAAGATCTGCCGAATAACATCCAAGTTGCACTAGCCAGACTAGAGTCACTGAAGAGAAGACTGGTAAAGGATGATTGTCTACATGCTAAGTACAGTGAAGGAATGAGATCTTTGTTGGATGAAGGGTATGCTGAAGAGGTTAAGGACCAGGATCTTGGGAAGGATGAAGAAGTCTGGTACTTACCGCATCACCCTGTATTCAATCCAAATAAACCAGAAAAGACAAGAATTGTCTTCGATTGTGCTTCCAAGTACAATGGAACTTCTTTGAACGATGCGGTACTTCAAGGTCCAGACTTGACGAACAACCTTCTTGGTGTTTTGCTCAGATTTCGCCAAGAACCTATAGCCATTATGGGAGACATAAGGGCAATGTTTCACCAAGTTAGAGTCCCTCGTGATCAGAGAGACTTTCTTCGCTTCCTGTGGTGGCCAGAAGGAGATCTTATCCAACATCCTAAGGCTTACAGGATGTGTGTTCACTTGTTCGGTGGGACATGGAGCCCAAGTGTTTGTAGTTTTGCCCTAAGACATACAGCGGAAGAACTCAAGACCGAATATTCTTCAGAAGCAGTGGATGCTGTCGGTCGTAACTTCTATGTAGATGACTGTCTCGTTTCATGCAAAACAGAAGATGATGCAATCAAGCTTGTAGCTGAACTCATGACTCTGCTCAAGAGGGGTGGATTCGAAGTGACCAAGTGGATAAGCAACAGCCCAGCTGTGATCAAGTCTGTGCCTTTGGAAGATCGAGCTAAAAACATTGTGGGACTCGATTTGAATCGGGATGCCTTACCAGCAGAAAGGGCACTTGGAGTAACATGGGATGTAGAACTGGACTGCATCACCTACAAGATCACCCCCAAGGGCAAACCAGTAACAAGGAGGGGAATTCTGAGTGAGATAGCATCAATATATGACCCCTATGGATATGCCAGTCCATTCGTCTTGGTTGCCAAGAAAATCCTCCAGGATCTAACTGCTCTGAAGCTTGGATTTGATGACCCAGTTCCAGATGAACACCATTCCAGGTGGCTAAAATGGAAAGAATGGCTTCCCTTAATGAGCAACTTCAGAGTGAGCAGGTGTTTCAGACCCTTTGATGATGTGAACGAGTACCAACTGCATCATTTCTGTGATGCATCTGAGTCAGCGTACGGTGTAGTGTCTTACCTGCGCATGACCAGTGAAGGAGGACAAGTCCATTGCAACATAATTCTGGCTAAAGCAAAATTAGCACCTTTGAAGAAGATGACAATACCTCGCTTAGAGCTCATGGCGGCAGCACTTGCAGTCACAATGGATAGAAAGATCAGAAAGGAGCTGGACTTTCCCTTGAATGAGTCTGTCTTTTGGACAGATAGCACAATAGTCCTCCATTACATCCGCAGTGACAACAAGCGCTTTCGGACATTTGTGGCTAACAGGATATCTACTATCCGAGATTCCTCAGAGCCCAGGCAGTGGAGATATGTCAACACAGAAAAGAATCCAGCTGATGATGTATCAAGAGGTCTAACGCCAGACAAGCTCAATGGCAGATGGCTCAAGGGACCATCCTTCCTATGTGCTGATGAGATGGAATGGCCTATCGCTCCTGCTGATCTGCAAGTGCCACCAAGTGATCCAGAAATCAAACCATCTACAGAAAATGCCAGTGCATTCACAACTCAGTCAGAGGAGAAGTCATTGGAAAGGCTTATCAGCACATATTCTTCCTGGTATAAGCTGAGGAGGGGAGTGAGCTGGCTCTTGAAGTTCATGCAGTGGTTGAAACTCAAAGGAAAAACCCAGACAGAGCAAGAGCTGAGGGACTTCAAAAGGATCAGTTACGACGACATGCAGAAAGCAGAGAAGAGAATTTTGCATTACGTGCAAAAATGTTTCTTCCAGAAGGAGATTGAATCATTGACCGATTCAGCTGGTAAAGTGACAAAGACAAGTCAACTCTACAAGCTGGACCCTAAGATAGACGAGGGTCTTGTTAGAGTTGGAGGAAGATTAGAGAGATCAGCTCTACCATTAGAGGCTAAACACCCAGTCGTCTTACCCAAGGGAAGTCACGTGTCAGATCTGATCTTGAGAGATGTTCATGTAAAGGCAGGGCATAGTGGAAGAAATTATGTCCTTTCTGTGCTTCGTGAGAAGTATTGGATGCTTGGAGCAGGAGCAGCTATCAGGAGCATGATTAGCAGATGTGTCATGTGCAGGAGGCAAAGAGGAAAGATGATGAGTCAGAAGATGGCTGACCTGCCTGAGAATAGACTGTTACCTGACGAGCCTCCATTTTCCAAGGTTGGCATTGACTATTTCGGCCCCTTTCAGGTTAAAAGGGGTCGCAGCATGGAGAAGAGATATGGAGTCATGTTTACATGTCTTACCACACGCGCCATTCATTTGGAAGTCGCTCATTCTTTGGATACGGACTCTTGTATCAGTGCCATTCGTCGTTTCATCGCTCGCAGGGGCAATATCAAGGAGATGCTCTCAGATAATGGCACTAATCTTGTGGGCGCTGAGAGAGAGCTGAAAAGAGAAATAGATGGATGGAACAAAGCTCAAATCAGCGCAGACCTGCTCCAAAAGGGCATCAAATGGACATTCAACCCACCCACTGCTTCCCATTTTGGAGGAGTCTGGGAAAGGCAGATTGGGACTGTGAGGAAGCTCATACTGGCAGTAACTAAGCAACAGGTGCTCTCAGGTGAAAGTCTGACAACTCTCTTCTGCGAAATTGAGAGCATCGTCAACAACAGGCCTCTAACAAGTGTATCAGATGATGTCAATGATCTTGAGGCCTTGACTCCCAATCACCTACTTCTGCTGAACAGAAAGCCGCAACTGCCACCAACAGTGACGGACAGATCAGATGTCTACTCGAGAAGGAGGTGGCGTCAAATACAGTATCTCGCCGACGTATTCTGGAGGCGCTGGTCTAGAGAGTACTTACCGCAGTTGCAAAGAAGAGAAAGATGGGTACCATCGCATCGCAATCTTCAGATTGGTGACTTGGTGCTGGTTGCCGATGCAAACACTCCGCGGAATTCGTGGCTGCTGGGAAGAGTACTTCAAACTTTCCCAGACAAGAAAGGCTTCACCCGTAGTGCGAACATCAAGACGAAGAATAGCGTAATTGTTCGTCCTATCTCGAAATTGTGCCTGATTTTGGAAGGAGATTGTTAATTGCCCTCATTTGGAATTCATGGATCAAGTGATGTTTAATCATATGATAAGAAGGAGAAATTTGAGATATATAAATTTTGTGATCAAGGAAAATGTTGTGTTACAGAGGATGTCTTCGCAGAGATATGATCATATGAAGTTCGTTTGTCATTGATTTATGATTGGAAATTAGAAGGATCCAATTAGTGCAGAAATGTTATTATCATGAAATGTGATGTCATGATATCGCCAACATTTATTTTACATGAAAGTGTCAAAATGTGACAATTCCTATTCACCGCGAGGATAGAATTTTGTTGAGTTATGAATCGTCTAGTGATCTGGAACTCTCCGACGATTCAGATTTAGTCACCATAGCAACTCAACAGTGACTGATAACTGAGAATTGAGAAACTGAACGGCTTACAAGAAGAGGACATAAACTGATACATTTTTAGGAAAATGACTGTCTGCAATTCAAAGACTCATGAACTAATGAACATTAGTGTATTACACTTGAAGTTATGGAGTAATTTGCAAATTTTGACACGATTTGTTATTTTTCCAGTGTAAAATGTAAACATGGCATTTAGCAGCATTTAAGTTGCAGTAAATGAGCAGTTGTCTATGTTGTTTGATGGTAATTTACATATAGCTTCAGTGATTATCAGAGTACTGTATATTTACTTATGTAAATGTATTGCTTCATTTAACATTGTGATTTAAGATGGAATTTATTCCTGAATTGGTTTGCATATCATTTTCTTGGTAGTATAGTGATAAAGTTGTAAAAGATTATTTCATATTCAGACACAGAAAATGTGAGTTGTGTGTAGAAAGGTTCTACTAGTTGTCATGTTGATTAATGCAATATATGCAAATTTTATTTGAAAGTATGCCTGATTATCAGGAATTAAGCATATTTGGAAATTTATCATTCCTCATGTCAAGGCACATGTAGTATACATGTAGTTTGCCTTTTAGTACAGTGTTGTTACAAATACAAAGGGTATTTAAATAGGAAAAGTCAAAAGTTCAGTTCTTCATGTGAAGCTCGAGTAGAAAGTTACTTACAAACATAAAATGTGTGTTTACGGTACAGTCAAGTTGTTGGTCGTATGTTTAACTTGACACATCTCTCTCAGATCTCCCTTCTTCTGAGTCGGTAGGAAGATTTAGTTTTGGATTAAAACATTTTTAGTGTCATTCCTGGTGTCGGGAATTATAGTGAAGAAGCAGCGTGGTTGCTTTCAGTTATCTTTGGAGTCGTCGATGTTTACCAAAATGATTCTAAATTCTGACAAGGAATATTGGGAGTTCTGATAGGGTTGTCATGGTGATGTTGAGAAGGATATTTGCTTTATGTAGTGCATTTGATATACACTTGGTTCATTTTATGCAAATGTCAAAGCTTTTGAAATTACTTAGTTGTTTGCTGAAAAGAAACTCTTCAGATATTTTTTGTTGATATTAATGGTCAAGATCATTGAATAGGTTAAGGGTGATTAGTTATTTATAGGTGTGAAGAAAAAAAGGTCACTTGAACAGTATAAGAAGTTGAAGAATTTAAAGGAACAATGATTTATTGCAAGTAGCAATTGTGGATAGACTTAATTTTGAAATGTTTCAAATGAACAAAGTATTGTTAAATGTTCAGTAAGGCTTTCTCATTTAAGAGGGCCGGAATGTGGAGTACAGGATGACGTTTCTGTTAGAAGCAGATACTTGTGATGTCACAAGTGTCGCTTTGTAGAAAGTGTATGGATAAGGTCGCTTGAGGGCGTACTGGATTTTGTGTGTTACTGATTTTCCACGTCATGGGATAGTTGCCTCCCAGAGTTGCCTAAGTTTTCGTTTAATTTTGTGATACAAGCCCAATGATGTAAGTAGAAATGAATATGTTATCTTGAAGTTTATGAGTTATATTGTCTTTACAGCTAGATAGCTTAATGAAATATGATGTTTATGACACTAATTTGAGATGATGAAATGTGACATGAATGAATCGTTCAAGTGAAAGATTGTACACGTGTATAGGTTACGTAATTGTCGTGCACGGTAGTGCGTATTACATGTACGTAGTAGTATAATGATTTGACCTTGAAGAATGTCAAAGTCACCGTCGGTGAGTTATTATTTGTTGCATGTATTTACCGTAGTCAGATATAATTATAGTGAGAAAGGCATTGTTTGTTTTCCTTTGTTATGATAACAGTTATTAGGATTTTCAGGGTATATTTAATTTGATACATGATATGTTATTTTCATGTCAGTTTATGCAAGATGATTTATTGTTGTTTATCTTTTTATTAAAATTGCAGATTGAACCTTGCCTGCTACAGTCTATAACCAAATTACAGTGCATGGTGTCATTACTATGGGTCTTGGGCAACTAGTTAGTTCGCCAAATCGTCCACCACAATATCTTATACCAAATCTATCAATGACAATAGGCATAACAATTCAAAATGTCACCTCTAAAAGTTCTTTTATAAATGACAACATTTTGTCAAAAACGTTGGTGGAACAGATGGGTTTCACATTCAGTCACTTAAGGCGGGGGGGGGGGGGGGGCAACAAAGGGTTTAAACATGTAAGCAACATTTTCTAATTTTGATTGGACAGGTTTCAAATACAGCCAGAGATTAATATTCTCAACCAACTTTATTTGAGAAATATTTAGCATAAAATATGTTTTTAAATTCTTCAAAATATGGCTCAGCCCTTTAAGCAAGCCCTGGAGCCTGGCCACAGGGGACTCCACGCTTCACATACAACAGTTCATACTCCTTCCACATTACAATTTCATCTTTGAATTTTTTTTTGTGGAGACCACTCTTAAAGCTTATCTGTACTAGTTTATAGGAGGGATTACACCACACTGCAAGGTCACTGGACAGGTGGTTATCTCATCAACTCAGCTCTCAATTAACATTAGAAAAAGAGGATCATGGGGGACCAATGGTCACTGATTAGGCATTCTTTTCTATATAGAGGGAGCAAGTAGCTACACGTAGGACAGTGTGGCTTTAAATGGGTAACACAAACCTTGTGACTGTTGGGTGTTGCCATTTACAACCGATTCACAAGTTCTAACGGGCATGCTATTTCTCTCTACAACTGATTGACAAGTTGCCATCGATGGAATGCTGTTGTCTACAACTCGTTCACAAGTTGCAACAACAAAGTTATTTCTCTCCGCCACTGGCTCATGAGTTGTGATGGGTGGAACAAGGCTTGCTGGATTATTTGATGATTTGACCCCATGACCTCCTACACTGACAGTGACTGGTGTCTGCCCGTGGACTTGGTGGTGCATAGTATTTGAGGCTGGGATCAGAGGGCCAGAATCTTTAAGAAAAGAATACAAAATATACATGGCCAATGACAGAAAATTGAAGATTCACATTGTGGTGGCATATTACAGATATTGTGATATATTATTTAAAAATTTGAATTTATAAATAAAGTGCTTAATACTAATATCACAACAATTTTTGTTGAACGTCCATATAAAGGCCTTCAAACTTTGAATCAATTTCTGCCTTACCACGTATGTACCTACATGTATTAACTTAAAAAATAAACTTGAGTACTGGTAATGCGATTGCATTGTGAAAGAAAAGGTGTGGAAAGGATCAGAAACAGTTGATCATGTAGCATGTAAGTATTGGTGTGCACTGCAAGGTTCTGGAGTCATCAAAATCATAATAAATTTGACCGAGTCTTGGTAAAGTAGCAAGCACATACACAGAAAGCTATGTATGGGACAACACGCATGGTGTCGGGGTTGGTACTAACTTGATTCCTTGTCTTTCTATGCTCATTACTCAGCCAGTATACATTTTCTTCCAAAATTGTTTGGCACATGTCATTTATTTGTAATCTTGAACATTCAGTGTAAGTTTCGTTTGATTCTGTGAGAAATAATTTTCTTTTTTTTACCAGTACTGGAGTTTATCTTTAATCTGTGACAAATATTGGGTCATGTGCCGAAAGTTAGTGTCATGGAAGGAAATTGAACCCTGTAACATTATACTTACAAGGTTTTAATTGCATTAATTTAATGAATTAGGTCCAACAAAGCTACCTTTTCCATTTTTTGTTTTTCAAAGACAAAATTCGCAAAAAGACAACTACAGGAACTGATAGGATATCAACTCACAGCATTTAATTGGTTTGAACCGTTTGATAACATTTTAAGCTTCGGTCACAAATGCCATTACTAACTGCTACGAATGCTGTACGAATGATTTTCAGACAATTGAAATTCGGGAAGACAATGGAAAAACAGGGAGATTCGTACAAAATTATCTACCATGTACCTAGACCGAAAGCTTCAGTCTCTATAATCGTCGGTTGTTCCACTGAGACTACGTCTGGCTCCACTAGACCTCGGTTATACAGACTGAACGACTGCCTATACCACCACACGTTGAAGATATCACGGCTAGATTTTAGCCGTTAGGCCCCTCCCACAAACATGACAAACTTGCCACGGCCGTATTGTTATGCCCCCAAAATCCCCCAAAATGTCATTTTACCTCATGCATATCCATATTTCAATTAGGCCTAGGCTATAATACATCGGTTCCACTTACTAACTTGATTGAAATAATCCATTTAATGGTCCCTTTTAAGGAAATTATGGGTCAAAATCGACATCCATGTTGAAAATCTTGCAAGCCGTGTTAAACTCTCGCTGCCGTCAATCTCATCCCTTCTAGTCTACGCCGAAGGCAAAATGATTATGAAGGAAAAACTGTGATAACGCCATTACGAACATGCAGATGGCGCACAGTTTTTCCTTCATAATCATTTTGCCTTCGGCGTAGACTAGAAGGGATGAGATTGACGGCAGCGAGAGTTTAACACGGCTTGCAAGATTTTCAACATGGATGTCGATTTTGACCCATAATTTCCTTAAAAGGGACCATTAAACGGATTATTTCAATCAAGTTAGTAAGTGGAACCGATGTATTATAGCCTAGGCCTAATTGAAATATGGATATGCACGAGGTAAAATGACATTTTGGGGGATTTTGGGGGCATAACAATACGGCCGTGGCAAGTTTGTCATGTTTGTGGGAGGGGCCTAACGGCTAAAATCTAGCCGTGATATCTTCAACGTGTGGTGGTATAGGCAGTCGTTCAGTCTGTATAACCGAGGTCTAGTGGAGCCAGACGTAGTCTCAGTGGAACAACCGACGATTATAGAGACTGAAGCTTTCGGTCTACCATGTACCCAGCCTTCAACAAATACCTTGATAAATAGAGCGCAATATCGGAGCGACAGGATGTAGGCCTACAGGGAATGGTCTGAGAGGCTGATCCACTACAAACTCAGGCTGGTGTTGAGAGGATGTGTGGTATGGTAGGTCCATGGGATATGGTGCAACATCTTGTTGTTGATGTTGCTGCTGTTGTGAAGGTTGTTGATGTTGTCTGTTTCCCTGTTGATCTCCCTGTTGATCAGTGCAGTAGAAACCAGGTGGGTAGTAATCTTCCATGGCTCAAAGATCTAGGCCCTATAGTAAACTGGGAAAGAAACAAAAGTGAATGCCGTAAACCTATAATAGTCTACATAAACTTGCAACGAATTTTCAATATTGACACCATATCGGTACTTAAAGCACAAGGGAATAATACTGAAGATTTGTTCATTATTAATTATTATAACCCCATCACTAACCCTATAAACGGGGATACTATAAATTTTAGGTGGCTGTCGCAAAAGGAAATCCTTCCGATCTTGGTATTTTTATGAATGAAACGCTGAAAACATAGTTAAAATAATTAACAGTCAAACAACAAAGATTCACGACAACATGCATGCGCACATGCACACATCCACATGTGCAGTCCTATTTGAACTTGCGCACATGCACAGCTCAGTCACTAGTCACAGTGACATCACCAAACATGTCACTCAAACTCAAAGTCAAACAGATTTCTCTCTCTCTCTCTCTCAGACTTGAAACTGAAAGTGAAACTTAAAAGACTCCAATAAATTCAAGTCAACTCTGTGCAACACTAATAAAAGTCAACACTTTACACTACAGTGCAGTGCAAGATTGCCAGTTTCAGTACCGACATATCCCCAAAGCCAAGGCCCAATATCGCCCCAACCCTGGCCCGGCCCTGCATACCATTTTCTCACCGGCCATTGGCCTTGACTTGCTGAGCTTGCCCGAAAGGCTGCCTACAGTTCGGGATAGACACATACGCCGCGCTATGGCTATGCTAGCGCTTGTGTAGTGCAGCGCATGCATGCAGCAAGCAGGGACGAACGAACCCGCTCAACACAGGACATTTTGAACTCGGAAAAAAGAGTCGGAATTAGAAAAAACCTCACCTGATAAAATCAAAACGACGTCTTGCAGAAGGGTCGAAATATTTTTCCCCATATAGCCAATTCGAATCCCAGACAACTCGCCACAAAGACAACCCGCCCCAAGACAACCCGCCACAATACCCTGGACATCCCGCCACAATACCCTGGACAACCCGCCACAATACCCTGGACAACTCGCCACAGCCTTTTCGGACAACTCGCCACACTTTTTCCCATCATGATTTCTAGATCTAAAATGAAATGAAATTGTCATTTTTTATGATTTTCGTGCTTTTATAAACACAGTCATTACAAAGAATAAAGAATAAAGTTGATTTCCCTAATTGTAACAATAATATATATTGAAATGAAATTGTCATTTTTTATGATTTTCGTGCTTTATAAACACAGTCATTACAAAGAATAAAGAATAAAGTTGATTTCCCTAATTGTAACAATAATATATATTGAAATGAAATTGTCATTTTTCATGATTTTCGTGCTTTTATAAACACAGTCATTACAAAGAATAAAGAATAAAGTTGATTTCCCTAATTGTAACAATAATATATATTGGAATGAAATTGTCATTTTTCCTGATTTTCGTGCTTTTATAAACACAGTCATTACAAAGAATAAAGTTGATTTCCCTTGTAACAATAATATACTTTTGATCTAGAGGTCTATAACAGCTGCATTTTTCTGTCCCAGAAATTTTGTAATGGTAGGTTACTGGAAGCACTGGCGTACTGATAGGGGGGGGGGGGTGGGCAGTTGACCCGCGAAATAAAATTGGAATGTGGTTTATTTCTAGATTTTCTGGGTTAGTTTCGTCAGAGGCGGCATTCTTGGTTGGGGGGGGGGACACTGTGCCCCCACTTTTCCAGGTTCCCCATAAAGTGCCCCCTTATCCTTTGTACATGTCCTTTTCTCTTCTGATAATTTTTAATGGTAGGAATTCATGGCAGGATAGGCCTACTGGAAGCACTGGCGTACTGATGGGGGAGGGGGCAGTTGACCCGCGAAATAAAATTGAAATGTGGTTTATTTCTAGATTTTCTGGGTTAGTTTTGCACTTTTGCCCACAGTCAGAGGCGGCATTCTTGGTTGGGGGGGGGGGCACTGTGCCTCCACTTTTTCAGGTTCCCCTAAAGTGCCCCCTTATCATTTTGTACATGTCCTTTTCCCTTCTGATAAGTGCCTACTTTTCTTTCTCCGATGTTTTAATTATAATGTTACTCATAATTACATAAAAGAACTTTTCAGTCTTTCTTCATTAGATTGTCTTTAATATTCATCATGTAATTTTTCAAATGGGACCTTATACTTTTAGCTCACTTGCTCGAAAATCGATATTCAGTCCATCACACCAAATTGCGAAGTACGTTGCTTAAACAATATGTTGTTCCACGTAAAGAAATAAACAAATATTGATGTCATTCGTGGTAATGTATTCACAATCTTGACGAAGGCGTAGGCCTTTATACAAATATCTAAAAATGTTTTTTATTATTGTTGATGTGTCCCTTTGTAGGTGCCCCTTTTTCAGAAATCCAGCTATTCTTGCAATCATAGGCGCCAGAAGTGGGGGCAGGGGACTCGCCCTCCTCCCACCGAAAAAGTGTGTGTGTGTGGGGGGGGTTGTGGGTCAAAACGAATTTCCACTCCCCCCCCCCAAAAAAAAAAAAAAAAAAAAAAAAAATCAGCAATAAAGCAGTATAATTGATTACTATTTAGTAACCAAAAAGAACATACAAAAATAATAAAACCCAAATTGAATCAAATTAAAATGATATTCCATTCAAAGAAAAGGAAAGTGAACTGGAATTAAAATTTCCTAAACATTCCGCATGCCCCTATATGCATCAATGGAGGATTTTATAATAGCGATACGCGCATATGACTTTTTTGTATCCTGGAAATTTATTGTGAGAGGATGGGAAAGCGTGTGTGTATTTTTTATTATAGGGGTGAGAAGACATGAGCCCCTCCTGAACACTGATGGGGGGGGGGCAGTTGCTCCCCAAATAAAAATACAAAGTGGTTTATTTCTAATTCGATACCAGTGATTTACAATTGTTCCTGAAATGACATGATTTTCAGGAATTTATTCTCATTTTTTTTAATAATTATACCTTTTTATGCGTTTGTTGGAAAAATTACAATCAGGCAACCAACAAATATGCTTATTTTGAAGCCTTTATGTCAGGGCCTGAACTTTTTGAAAAAGTATGTTAAAGAGAAAGAGGAAGAAAGAACGAGTGGCCTGCTAGTTTCACAAATGATGTATCAAAATATGCTCATCTTGGCGTAATTAAATGCCTAAATCCCCTGAGCTTACAGGGGCTCCGTCCCGTCTGGACCCCACTAAGGGCGCCCTAACGTGGGCCCATGGATGCTCATCGGACCGTAAGTATACATACCTAAAACCATATTGTTTAAGCAACGTACTTCGCAATTTGGTGTGATGGACTGAATATCGATTTTCGAGCAAGCGAGCTAAAAGTAGGCTATAAGGTCCCATTTGAAAAATTACATGATGAATATTAAAGACAATCTAATGAAGAAAGACTGAAAAGTTCTTTTATGTAATTATGAGTAACATTATAATTAAAACATCGGAGAAAGAAAAGTAGGCACTTATCAGAAGGGAAAAGGACATGTACAAAATGATAAGGGGGCACTTTAGGGGAACCTGAAAAAGTGGAGGCACAGTGCCCCCCCCCCCCCAACCAAGAATGCCGCCTCTGACTGTGGGCAAAAGTGCAAAACTAACCCAGAAAATCTAGAAATAAACCACATTTCAATTTTATTTCGCGGGTCAACTGCCCCCTCCCCCATCAGTACGCCAGTGCTTCCAGTAGGCCTATCCTTCCAGAGGTGTTGTGGTCGAGTGGATACGTCGCCGGACTGTCGATCACAAGGTCCGCGGTTCGAGTCCCGCCGCCGCACTAATGTCCTTTGGCAAGATATTGATCTACATTTGCCACACTCCACCCAGGTGAAGTAAATGGGTACCTGGTAGGAATTTATTCCTTGAAATGCTAGAGCGCTGTAATGGCTGCACAGCTAAAGCCGGGGTAATAATGTCCAAGTTTGGAAGCGCTTAGAGACTTATGTGATTTGCGCTATATAAAAGCTGAATATTATTATTATTATTCCATGAATTCCTACCATTAAAAATTATCAGAAGGGAAAAGGACATGTACAAAGGATAAGGGGCACTTTAGGGGAACCTGGAAAAGTGGGGGCACAGTGTCCCCCCCCCCCCCCAACCAAGAATGCCGCCTCTGACGAAACTAACCCAGAAAATCTAGAAATAAACCACATTCCAATTTTATTTCGCGGGTCAACTGCCCATGCACCCCCCTTCCCTATCAGTACGCCAGTGCTTCCAGTATCCTACCATTAACAAAATTCTGGGACAGAAAAATGCAGCTGTTATAGACCTCTAGATCAAAAGTATATTATTGTTACAAGGGAAATCAACTTTATTCTTTGTAATGACTGTGTTTATAAAAGCACGAAAATCATGAAAAATGACAATTTCATTTCAATATATATTATTGTTACAATTAGGGAAATCAACTTTATTCTTTATTCTTTGTAATGACTGTGTTTATAAAAGCACGAAAATCATGAAAAATGACAATTTCATTTCATTTTAGATCTAGAAATCATGATGGGAAAAAGTGTGGCGAGTTGTCCGAAAAGGCTGTGGCGAGTTGTCCAGGGTATTGTGGCGGGTTGTCCAGGGTATTGTGGCGGGATGTCCAGGGTATTGTGGCGGGTTGTCTTAGGGCGGGTTGTCTTTGTGGCGAGTTGTCTGGACCCCGCCAATTCAATAGCCGGAAATGAGCGGAGCAAAGGTGCAAAGAAAAACACAAAACAGAAAGTTGAGAAACCAAATCAAGTAAGAGGATATATGCTATCCTTGCTTACACAAACAACAAAAGAATTTAATAATTTACAGAACTAGATTCTAGAGCTAGAGAGAACAATACGAAATAATCTTTAATTTGCAAGTTTGCAGGCTCTCGATCTTTTTTCCACTTTCACAAGTTGAAAAGGGTGAATTAAGTTGACTTTTAAAAATGCGTCCCGGAGGTTTACTACTTTCTGGAAGCATCATGTCACTGTCTTTTCCTCGCTATCAGGACATAACAAAAAAAAGTTAAAATATTGTGGGACAGAACTGAACTTAGTAAACCAGTCGTGCTGTGGTCTGGCTTTTCACTCCAACCCCCCCCCCCCCCCCCCGACACTTGCCCGAACTTTATGACCATAAATCCCATAATTATCCATTTCTAATGTACGTTTGGCTCATCCTATCTCTTTTCTCATAAAACCGATAGTTCCCAAAAGCTGCCTCGTTTTATAATTCGTTGTTTATTTGTTCGTTTGTTTTTAAATAAATTTTCCAATATAGCTGCTTTCACTGATTTCTATAATACATTTTGTTTCCCAAACTCTCCACCGTATAGTTCATTTAAAGGTAAAGACCAGTATTGGCAACGCCCCAATTTCAAAAATGAAATGGAAGCTCTCATTACCAATCATGTGAAAGAACATGTTTTGACTAATACATGATGATAAAAAATTTGCCGGGAAACCGCCTACTAATTCATATATTTGGTAAATTTATTTCTCTCATGGTCTGGTGAGAGAGATAGGGTAGTCCCATATACATCTTTCTGTGTATAGTGCTTGTAACTTTACGAAGAATGGGCCAAATTTCTTATCATTTTGATGATTCCAGACCTTGCAGATGCTAGATGCTAGATGATCAACCTTTTCTGATCGATTCCACACTCACAATGCAATCGCATGACCATTACTGGTCTTTACCTTTAACAAAACTACACACTTAATTCTCTCTCCCTCTTTCTCTCTCTAGGCTCTCTCTCTCTCTCTTTCTCTCTCTCTCCCCCTCTTTCTCTCTCTCTCTCTCTCTTTTAAGTCTCTCCCTGGTCTCTCTCTATCAATCTCCCAGGGTCTCTAAGATGTTGTCCTTCACTACATCAGTTTAAATCCGACTTAAAAATATATCTGTTTTGATCATGCCATGCAGTCTTAAAATGATAAAGTAAACGTGGATTTTGTAATTGATTTGATAATTGTAAGAGATAAACGGTGAAGAGCCCGATATTTTTCATGTCTTTCCTCTTCTCTCTCTATCTCCCTCTCTCTCCCTCTATATATATATATATATATATATATAATAGGACACAAGGTAGATAAATAAAAACACCGGAGAAGTGAATATTCCACTGACGTTTCAGGCATAGCCCTTTATCGAAGTGATTCAAGCATGAACAATAATATACAAAAACAAAAATATAGGCGACGCTTGGTAGTCAAGATGCAAAGGCGCGTGAGAGTACGCGAAAGAAGAGAAAAAGAGATAGAGAAACGTCACAAAGCTCAAAAGTTGGACCATTGTGACGTGAGAAAATAGGAGAAAATTAGAAATATAGGGAGGGTTAGAAGAGCGTATCTCCAGGGGAGATACGCGGAAAGCAAAAGAAAAGGAAAAGAAGAGGCGCACAGAAAGAAAAATAAGCAATTGAAAAAGCATTATGACCACTATTAAAAAAGCATTATAATATATATATATTTATATACCTCACTTAAGTAATCCAGCCATCTGATTGGTCGAAATTGCATTCATAAACTTCAACTGTTCCTGTAAAATTCCCGGTAACCATGCATAAAACATTTAATATTTTTAATAACCATGGTTATTAAAAAAATAGTTCAGTCTCCATGGTTACCCCATAGGTTTACATGTTAAAAATGGTTTGAGCGATCGAGGATACCGTATGTGTGCGAATAATTGGTCGGTAATTTCAATACAATTGAATCTCGATCGATCTTACCGACAATTTTATCTTGCATTGTTGACATGAAGACGAAAATAAACTTCCAAAAACCAAAAAACAACATCTGCCGATAGATCTTGATCTAAGTTCGTGCCAATATGCATTGCAAAAGTAAAAGAAGAGTCCGTATATGGAGCTTTCATCACACGCGAAGCCGGTTTCAATCCATTTTAATGTATATATCGTACAAAACTGCCAAGCACGTTAACATCGCGCGATGGCCGAGAGGTCTGAGGCGCTGTCTTTAGATACATCATCTTTTGTACGCAAGAGTTCGAATCTCATCTTCGTCAAAAAAAAAAAAGTATTTTTTATTTCTTATTTTTTAGTCTATTTTTTTTCGGCATATAAAAGTATTAATGACTGCTTTAATATTCGAGAAATAGTTGTTTTTATACGCTCTCGGGAAGGTAAGAATTGGGCTATTCCCCTCGGCACGCCTCGGGAAATAGCACCATTCTAACCTTCCCTTGAGCTTATAAAAACAACTATTTCTCTCAAAGCAGTCATTAATACTATAATATTTCTCTCTCTCTCTCTCTCTATATATATATTATATATATATAATATATATATATATATATTTCTCTCTCTCCCTCTGAGTGCATCCGGGGTGATGTGCATGTGCCTTATGTTGAACTTGGTGCCTGCATGTAAAAAAACAAAGTGGTCTTGTGATTTGATATTATCCTTGAGTGTAAGAGCTATTTGTATATTAGGAGGGAAATATGCATTTAAATCCTGAACTCTGTGACATGTTGAAAATGTCAACAGTTTGTTAATATATACAACTGGCATACCTGTTTGTGATTACTGTACGACATAGACTACTTTCTATCAGTGAATAAATCAATATTCTTTGAAGGTACATGATTTTAATGAGAAAAATATAGCAATAAAAGAACGTTTCCAATTTCAAGAAGAAAGTCTGATCACTGTAAAGTCAGAATGAGATGATCTTATAGTTTGTAAGTTTACAGCCTTGTATTTATGATATGCAAAAAAAAAAAAAAAAAAAAAAAAAAAAAAAAAAAAAATCGAAATTAACTGAAATTGAAACTGTATTACATCTGAAATATGTTCAAAACAATTCTGTTTGTGCTCACCATATTTTATGTGCACTCGGTATGTGCCAAAATGTTAAAGTATTTCTTGTATTGCTTATTCCGAGTCTGAATTTAAGATTTATTTGTAAGGTTTGAATCCAGAGAGAGGTAAAGGTAGAGAGGATGGGGATGAAGGGAGGCAGGAGAGGCAGGCAGATGAGCTACGTGGGAGTGGAGACGGAGGGAGGAAAGAGGGGGAAAGCGTGAGGGAGGGGCGGATCAAGGGAGGAAGGAAGAGAGAGAGAGAGAAAGAGAGAGAGATGAGGGTACGTGGGAGTGGGGTAGAGGGAGGAAAGAGAGTGAGGGGAGGATTAGTGAGAGAGATGATGGGAGTGGGGATAAAGGGAGGGAAGAGTGTGAGGAGGAGGATCAAGGGAGAGAGAGAGATGAGAGTGCATGGGAGTGGGGATAAAGGGAGGGAAGAGTGTGAGGAGGAGGATCAAGGGAGAGAGAGATGAGAGTGCATGGGAGTGGGGATGGGGAGGAATAAGGGTGAGAGAGAGAGAGAGAGAGAGATGATGGGAGTGGGGATAAAGGGAGGGAAGAGTGTGAGGAGGAGGATCAAGGGAGAGAGAGATGAGAGTGCATGGGAGTGGGGATGGGGAGGAATAAGGGTGAGAATAAGGGTGAGAATAAGAGAGAGAGAGATGATGGGAGTGGGGATAAAGGGAGGGAAGAGTGTGAGGAGGAGGATCAAGGGAGAGAGAGAGAGATGAGAGTGCATGGGAGTGGGGATAAAGGGAGGGAAGAGTGTGAGGAGGAGGATCAAGGGAGAGAGAGAGATGAGAGTGCATGGGAGTGGGGATGGGGAGGAATAAGGGTGAGAGAGAGAGAGAGAGAGAGAGATGATGGGAGTGGGGATAAAGGGAGGGAAGAGTGTGAGGAGGAGGATCAAGGGAGCGAGAGATGAGAGTGCATGGGAGTGGGGATGGGGAGGAATAAGGGTGAGAGAGAGAGAGAGCGAGAGATGATGGGAGTGGGGATAAAGGGAGGGAAGAGTGTGAGGGGGAGAATCAAGGGAGAGAGAGATGAGGGTGCATGGAAGTGAGGGATAGAGGGAGGGAAGAGAGTGAGCGGGAGAAACAAGGGAGAGAGAGAGAGATGATGGGAGGGAGGGAAGAGGGATGGGAGTGGGGGGTATAGGGTGAGCCGGAGGATCAAGGTAGAGAGAGAGAGAGAGAGATGATGGGAGGTAAGGAAGAGGGATGGGAGTGGGGGTAGAGGGTGAGCGGGAGGAACAAGGGAGAGAGAGAAATGATGGGAGGGAGGGGAGAGAGATGGGAGTGGGGGATAGAGGGAGGGAAGAGAGTGAGGGGGTGATCAAGGAAGGAAGCCGGGAGAGAGAGAGCGATGAGGGTGCATGGGAGGGGGATAGAGGTAGGGAAGAGAGTGATCAAGGGAGGAAGGAAGAGAGATATGGGAGCGGGAATGGGGGATGTATGGATGTGTAGGGAAAGAGGGTAACAGTATTACAGTAAGCAAGAGAACAGGAAGGAGATATTTCGAGCATAATATATGAGAGGTAGGCCAGTATTCACCAATAGGTAGGAGGATGGAGAGAAAGGAGATCGAAATCACGGAGCATGTGAGAGCGAGGGGCTGTAGATGTCGAGATGGATAAATGCAAAAAGGTACAAGCTTGAAGCCTAGCTGGCCTAATTTACTTTCTTAAGTGACATGCACTTTTTTAAAGTTATGATGTAGTGAATGGAACCGAGTAGATATATGCAAAAATATAAATGATGGGAAAAAAAATAATTAAATAATTAATTTGTTGAGTTTTTATGTGATTTATACAGACACAGCAAGCAAGCAATTGAGATAGAGGGGGAGGGGAGGGGAAGGGGCTGCGAAATAAGGGTGTAGGAAGAGGATTAGGATATTTGAAAAGAGAGGGTATGAGAGAGATTATGATGATGATGATGGTTATGGTGATGATGATGATGATACGAAATGATACTGTTGACGATAATGATGGTGATGATGATGGTGATGATAATGATGGTGATGATGATGGTGATGATGATGATGATAATGATGGTGATGATGATGGTGATGATGGTGGTGATGATGATGGTGATGATAATGATGGTGATGATGATGGTGATGATGATGGTGATGACAGTAGCGTAGGCAGGATTTTTTTCAAGTGGGGGGGGGGGGGGGTTAACATTTTTAAATCGGGCCGAAAAAACAAAGGGGGGGGGTTCGTTCAAAAATACACACATAAACAAAACTGAAGGGGGGTTCAACCCCCCCCCCCCCCTGCGTACGCACCTGGGCGTGTGCGTGTGCGTGTGTGTGTGTGAGAGAGAGAGAGAGAGAGCGAGAGAGAGAGAGGGAGGGAAGGAAAAATGAACGGGTAAATACATATAATAGTATGTTTAACAGCGATAGAGGGGTTTGTGTGCGCGTTAGGGGTGGTTATGTATAGTTTCTCTTATATGAGAAATCTATGGCAAATATTGTTGTTTACTTTGTTATTTACAAACATTGGTTTACTTGCCAACTAACAATTCTTACCCGTTTCTCTTCATAGAGAGATATGTTGCATTCTTTGATATGATAATATATACTACCCAAGGTAATTCTCGTAAATACTCCTCTTTTTTCCATGAAGGTAACGAACAAGTCCTGTGAGGACCTGTGATCCGAATCTAACCGATGTCTTCCGAATACCCGTCCTAATAAAATAAAATACACGCCTTCGTTTTTATCATTGTTTGGTAAGTGCATTTTATTTTTATCAGAAAGGAAGTCGGATTATGAACCAGAAAGGTAATATCAACGGATTAATTATATCTACATTTATATCACGCAGATATCCATCCTAGGGATGCTCAAGGCACCGATTGATTTAACTACTTGATTTATTGTCCGTTGGTGCATCCACCTGAACGCCGCACATATTACAGGAGCTAGTTTCGTCGTGAATGATCTCAACTGACTTATATCGCCGTCTTCGTTCTAGGGGTCTTGGTTTACCCTCTGTAAATATATTGATTATTGTTCTCCAGAGTGTTCTGTCTTGAACCATGTTCAATTAACTGAGACAAGCGACAGACCTGTTGACTGTTTAGTTTCGTCCTTCAATCTAAAATATTTGTCTTCCTCGTCTCCTCTAGCCTTCAGTGTCTCTTTGCCTAATTATCTCACAAAATATCATTATCTACACTGTAAAAAAGAATTTGTTCATTGGTAATTTTTACGTATTTTTTCCATGTAGAATTTACTTGAAAACATTAGTTTTGCCACTTACGCACTAAATTTAAGTCTTGCTAACTCAAACTTTCAATTTAGTAGAACATACGTGGAATATTTAAGTAAAATCAAATACATGAAAACTTTAAGTAATTTCAGCTTGTATTAATTTAGTAATTTTAACTCAAAATCAGAAATTATACGTATTACTCAAACAATTTATGTTGATTATTCTTATCTTTTTAAAGTAAGGACCGATGCAATGCGTAATAGAAATATTTACATAATTTATGAATATTCATTAAGACCAAATTAAACTCTTTTTTAAATAAAACAATTCTTTTTTGTGGTTGAATGAAAATTTAAGGATTTTAAAACATTTACTAATTCATTTAACATGGCTAAGCAAAGACAAGACAATTTTTAATTGTTACCCAGTTCAAAACAAATAAAAACTTGATATTTCAGGAAATTGTCAACCAATTTTCCTTTTATAAGATGCTACGATCAAGCATATATAAAATTTGGAGCCTTTCAATATGTGTCGAATTGAAGCGTATGTAATAGTTTGTGATGGTGGTAGATATATATATACGGTTAAATCTTAAATATAAGTAGTGAATGATAGTGAATGATTAGTGGATGTTACTTGTTAGATTAGATGGGTACCAAATCGTGCAATATGTAATCCTATCATAGCTTTTTTTTAATTATCTAAAATGATTACAATACTTAAATTATTTACGTTAATGTAACTCGATTTAACTGAGTAAAAATTTATTCAGCAAAATAAGTAAATTCTACTCAAGATGCCGTAGGTAATATTTACTTAATAAAAATAAGGCAATTCTTTTCCTCAATTTTATTGAGTTATTTCGACTATTATTTTTTTACAGTGTACTCGTCTTCAAGTAAGGCCACAGTACTTCAATTTCTACATTCTATCTTTTTTGTCACACTGTGGCATGTTCTTCCAATTTGATATCTACCGAAGTCATAATTTGTAACTTTCCTTCCAAAATGTTCTCAACATTTTCTTCTAACAACACATTTTTGTGTTGCCAAGATCTTTTTTTCACCATACCTCTCTTCTAGGATGACCAACCAATAACCTGAATTTCTACGGATTGCATCTAATATAAGCACTGGTAACTTCGGGGTCAATATCTACCTCAGTTTCCTCAACACAGGAGTGGTAGAAAAAGTTGCTACAATCATTTGCGTCCCAGTTATTGAAAGGGTTGGACGTCGATACAGCCTCATCGCTTGTCTCGCAGTATCCGGCATTGCTAGTTTTATCGTCATTTCTATCCGTAAGTATATACAGTGCGTCCCAGAAAAAACGAAACCGAGAACTATCGATGTTTTATAATAACTTAGTCACATTTATAATTAATAAATGACACATATTTGGAAAGCTTAGATCCTCCTCTTTCATTTGGTGCAACTCATATGAATTCGTTTAATAAAACTATGGCAATACAAGCACTACAAACAGAACTTTGTTATTCCTAGCTCATTTTTCCTGACTGAGGTGTCATATGAAAGGGCAGAAACTCAACTTTCTAGAAATTTGATTTTCTCTTTGAAATTCAGATACCGTCCGCCAAATGGCTTTTTGTTTACCTCTCTTCAAATTCATTTTAATCACTCATGCATGAAATATGGATATACGAGTTGCATCAAATGAAAGAGGAGGATCTAAGCTTTACAATTATGTGTCATTTATCAATTATAATTGTTATTAAGTTAAGATAAAACATCGATAATTCTCGGTTTCGTTTTTTCTGGGACGCACTGTACAGTAATTTGGGGACACCCCACGAGACAGACATGGCACGGGATCGACATCGGTATCGCTGACTGTCGGTCTCTTGGGCCTTCTAAAAACTTGTCAGAAGGCTCGCTAGACCAATATTTTCGTGGGCTGTCGGTCTAGTGGGCTCAGTTCTTTAGCCAAGATTTCTAAGACTTTTATGGACGGAACATGTGGAAAAAGTTGTTATAACTGCTCAAAAATATAAGTGCAGTTAAGCGAGCCAAAATTTATGTTCCAACAAGATCTCTGAAAATTCTATATAATGCCGTCGTACTTCCTAATTTTGATCATTGTTCATCGGTTTGGTGTGAGCAATTTCAAAGACAAACGATTACATTACAAAAGATGAAGAAAAAAAAACGAGCTGCACGTGTAGTGCTGGGAGAAGGATTTTAAGTATCTTCAGATGATATGTTTAGTCGCCAAGGATGGATGCCTATTAAGACACCTTTCCAGTTTGGACATACAGTGATGATGTATAAATAAATGCATGACAAGGCACCAACATACTTTAAAAAAAGAAGATTTACGACATTTCAGTTCACTACATGATCACAACACAAGTCATGATGTAAGGGATGCATTGCGTGTTCCCAAATTTTGGACAGACAGGTATAAGAATAGCTCTGTAATTAGAGTATGGAACCAACTTGAAAGTTCTATCAGGGCGTCGCGTCCTTTGAACAGTTTTAAACACATTCTAAAAGCCCTGTTATCTGCAGATTAAGTGAGTGAAGTTTTGGAGGGTTTTCGTGCGAAGCTAACCAATTTTGTTTCTATTTGCAAAATTATTAAATGTGGTTGACATGGTTAACTTTATATCATGTATACTTACATGTAATGTATCAATTTTTCAGCTATCTTGTAAACAACAAGGAGCAATCGAATGTAAATATGTGTATAATAAGGTTGGTATCCCGTGTGTTATAAGCTATTTCAGATTATCAACAAATTTACGTTTACAATCATTTTTTGTCTCTTTTTTTAAATACGAGGTTATCATTTATTTTTTATTTTATTTTAATTTGTTAAGTAATTTCTATTCATTGAAAATTCATTTCACATATTTCTTGTAAATGATCAGGGATAATTTTTAAATGATCAATTTGTTCATGAGGATACCAATTAATTTGTATTTTACCTGTTTATATCATTGTGTATATAACTATTTTGTTTTTGCTGCTGTTATTTGTTTTATTCTTACCAAACAGGGCCTCATGGAAGGCCACCAAATTGGTGATATGTGCCACCCTGTATAAACATTAAAAAAAAATGAATTATCAGAATATCGAAATATCTACTATTCGAAAGTAGATTGCCTCAGTAAAAGGGACAATTTCTTTTTTGCTAAAAGTGTGTACACATGTTATTACTAAGTAGGTCAATTTTTTTTTAGAATGTTACATGCTTTTCATGGTAGGAGGTGAGATATTGAATCTATATTTTATATCAACATTTTCCATAATATACTAAGAAGAAAATACCCCCCCTCAGTGTCGTGGAGTGAGACCAGTCATTGATAGGGTACTTGCATCACAGGGGGGGGGGGGGGGGGGTATCAGTCATACTGAATGGATGAAATGCAAGAGACATAAATCTACGATTGGGGGAGGGTATGGGAGGGGCTAGACTTTTTACAAACCTATGTTTTGCTGATCAGGTTTGTCTCAAACACTTACAATAGTTAACTGGACTACACTCTTTAACGCTTTGCCTCTGAACTGTTATCCTTTCCATAAAATCAATATAGGGATCACTCGGTTCCACACTGTTAACGGGTTAATATGAATGTGAACAAAAACGAGATTAATGAACTATTATGTGGGTTATTTCCTTACATGTTGAGATCTAAAAAGGTCTCTCGATTCACCTTAACCTCCCCTCTCTCATATTCTCTCGTCCCCCTTCACTCATATCTCTTTGTCTCCATCTTATCTTTTTATTTATCTCTCTCACTCTCTTTCCCTCTGTATTATTCTTTGTATCTCTGTTGCTCATTTTCACTCTCCCATTCTCCATTTCTGTTTCATTTTCATTTTCTCTCTGCTCCTCTATTTTAAAGGATCATTCTACCAAGGATTTACCATAGAGCTACTGTACCATGTCGTAACACCATACATGTATCTCTACAACACGTTGGGACTTATCTCCCTCTTTTCCTTCTTTATCTCTTTGATGCTAATGAAGACGCATTCAAGAGGATATGGCTGAGAAGAGTGGGGGAGAGGGGGGGGGGGGGGGGGGCTGACTGTCTAAAGAGCCTGAGTCAGTTAGTAAAAGAGAATGGAAAAATAATGGGGAGAAAAGGTGAAAGATTCCAAAAACGTTCCCTTCCTAATCTCACACGTATACCCAGTAATCATCATACGAATCAAGGCTTGTAATAATCATTATCATTTTTGTAATACTTTGACCTGTTCCAAATTTTTATGGTGTTGCTATGAAGTTAATTCTTTTTTTCTATGTTTCTATTCATTACCTACAATTTTATCAATGTAAAGTATTTTTGTAATCAGGCTTTTAATTTTACTATGTTTTATTCACAATTGCAATTTGTATGGTCAATGTATTTCATTCTTTGTATAACATGTAGAATCCAGTATTTATACTACGAAACATGTTGGAATAAACCTTCATTGAATTGCAACAGACATTAAGAAATACACAGGAAGGTCGGGCAGAAAAAAAGAATAGGAATGATTGACAGAAAAACAGGAAGAAAGAGAGAGTAGGTGGCATAGAAAATATTGAGAGGTGCAGTAGGGAAAGCCAATTTTATTCATTCATACTTTGTATCCTATGTGCCATTCTATTGTACCATCTATTGTTTGTTTGAAATGCCAAATAAATACTAATAATAATAATAATAATAATAATACTACTAATAATAATAATAATAAAGAAATATAGAGAAAGGGTCGGGTTTTGTTTAGGGGATAGGGTGAAATACAAAGAGACAATTGAATAAAGGGAATGAAAAAGGAAGCGAAAAATACAAACATGTAGAAAGATATGAGGAGGGAGAAAATGGAATACAAAGAGAGTGAACAAATAGGAAATGAAAGAAGGGGCCAGAGAAGGAGAAATGGTGAGGGGATATAGGACGAGGACACCTGATTAAAACCACTAGGAATAAGGCTGTACCCGTTTCATAATAATCATTACAAAGAGACAAACAAATTAACGTTGAATGTTAGAAACACAGACTCTGGTGATTTAGTGAGGTGCTTCATTTAATGTTTCGAGTATTACACGTGATAATATTTATTTTTAATGATTTTTAATAATAAGCTTACTAAAATGATAAATCATTTTCTTAAATTATCGCTACATATTTAATGTTGAAGAGGTGTAGTCTAGACTATTTAGACCTTTTCCCAAATTGATCGAACCAGAGGAGATAGTGGCCCTTCATCACGTCGGCCAGCTTTTTTTCGATGTTCCATGTCTCTCTGACTCTGTCCTCGAGAGGCATGTTCAGCATCTGTGATTGTGAGAAGCCAACAAATAACGTTAATCAACACAAGGACCTCTTCTTTATCTTTGTGCCCCCCTCCTTTGAACATCATAGACATTTTAAAGACAGTCAATATTTCTGCACATTGAAAAGGGATAAATTTACACTGGTCTGTCTTATCTGCTTGAAAGGCCAAACCAAGTATACGCCGAAATGGATTGGTTTGTGTGTGGAAAGATCATTTTGTTTTATTAGGCTTTGTTTGCTTCCTTAGTGAAATAAAACACATACGAAACAGATGCCATGATTATAAACGAATATTAAGTTGTTCTTTTTGCTGGATATTCATTCCACTAACTGATGGAATTAATTTAAAGATTCCAAATAGTTCCAAATCTCATCATAACTACCCCAAACAAATGATAATGCCACTGTGTTCACAATCAGCAGCTGATTATAGAAATTCAAAGAAAAACATGAGAGAGGGGCGAAAGGGGGGGGGGGGGGTGGACACCTCGCGCATCCTCCATTTTCTTTTGTAACCATTCCTATATTAACCTATAATGCTGGTGTGTTTTCACTTTTACTGCCATTTTATAAAAAATCCTATCGAAATGGATGAGGTAGAACAAGTTTCATTGAGACCTCTTCGTTTTCACAGTACTAGAGAGGGGGGGGGGGGGGGGAGGGCAATGTACCGCCTCCTACGACCGTAGCTGAAATATAATACAATACACTTTATTGAACTATATGTAATCATATGGAATTACCTGAAGATATTTCAAAATACTTAACAAAAATCAACCGAGGTTCATTTCTATAGCCATGTCCATACATTTTGAAACGTGAAACTTAGGTTTATCACAATAGTTGTCACAACATTGTTGTTATAATGTAGTGAATTTCGTGCCTGCAAATTTGACCAATCAGAGGCCTAGAATCTAGACATGCAGTGTATAAAGTATATTATATTCATACATCACATAACGTGAAAACTTGGGGGGAGATTTAGGACGTTATACTATGTTAAATACTTTTCTTACCACTGGTTACTGGGATTCCAACCCGCATGTTACACACACACACAAGCATACATGATCAGCAAACGATTTTTATGGGATTTTTGTATTGAAATAAGACTTGAGTTGATTTCTCGAAAGTCTTTGCGATCGTATTTATGATTGAGGTTCTTGAATTGCCTTACTTACGTCTCATTGGAGCCCCCTTTTACACTCCCCGTCCCCACAGACCAATTTGCGGCGGCTCAGATTCAAGATCTACCATGTTACCTGAAGAAGATAAAGCAAACACAGAATGGACCGGTCAAACAATCGACCCCAGAACTGACGTAATAACATTTTCTCTCACTCGAATAATTACTACATGCAAAGATGAGTTAGGTTGCTTTACAACTTTACTGCTATGATTCTTGTTACTTTCTTACATATTGTGTCTGTTGCTACTTTATTACAACTTGAGTGTTGGCAACATTTCTGTATAACACAATGTGAGTTACCGATTTGTTTTCTTCCTAAATCTTTAATCACACCCTAGCACTCCAATTCACAATTGAACCCTGGCTTTAGTGTTTATCAAAACGTTTGATATTATTTCTTCTTCTTTTGCTTCTTGTCTTAAAGAAAAAAAGAGCGCAATCGTGATATATTCCATTCTATTACTACATCTTGTCTAAGTCTCAGCACCAGTTCCAGGGAGTGGGATAGGTCGAGTGTAAAACAGACTTGAGAAATATAAAACATGATGACAATACACGAAACAATTGGCTTCCGCAACTTTTCGAGGTTCTTTTGTCACAGTTAAACAATCTACGCACCGAACGTTCTACGAAATGGGAGTCCGGATTTGGGAATAATACAATGGAAAAGTATTAAAACAAACTGAATCGGATTTTCAGCAGATAAAGCACCAATAAAAATGTCCAAGTCAATCTAAATTCAAATTAAAAAAGTACAATTCAATAAATAAAGTACGTGGCATGCCTTTGTCTTGCAAATAATGTCATAGCATAACAATCTGACATATAGAATTAAAATTGTTCAATGGAATGCTTACGTTGTCCCTCCTCATCAACGTCCATGTCAAGGGGAAAGGTCTCGCTGTCTCGTTCCATGTCGCCTGTGGTGTCGGCAATTGGTTGCGCCCACAAGAACGACCAGAAGAAACGCAGCAATGATGAGCTTCGATGCCATTTTCTATTTCAAACCTAGATGATAATGGAAAATCCATGTTGTACTAGAGGCGTTATTTCCATTACGTGATCAACTGAACTAGATCAGCATGTAAAATAAGTTGGCTCAAAATAATTTATTGCAATGTTGCAATGTTGCAATGATCATTTTACATTCACTTTGTGTACGGTACATGGCTTGTCAAAATCAGTGTCGAGCGAATTATGAGGCCCCGCGCACATAGTCGTCACATTTGCTTGTTGTAAGACGGCGTCGTGACTTTTATGGTTTGGGGCACGAATTTTGATTTCAATAATTAAATAATAATTTTTAAAAACCCAGACAGGAACACAGAAACAAACAAACAATAAAGCTTTACGAAATGAACAGTATAC